>BMAO01034041.1:0-25854 GCA_019973975.1 Trichonephila clavata
TGAACCGGAAGTTCCAAAAATTGTATGACTTCCGTGAAAACCTTTTCAAGATTTGTGGACAGATATCGTACGAGGTGAGTTCACAGCCGTAACTACAAAATCTACGACCACGTAGTTTTGAAGTTTTAAAGTTGTGATTAAACTCTGTTAGACAGGCAATTAGTAGTTGATTATCTTACGCAAGTCCTGGAGGGGTTTGGACCATTATCAACTAAAAAACCTCAAGAGAAACTTAGCGTGAAATACTACGCACACACACACACACACACACACACACACACACACACACACACACACACAGGAGTTCAAATATAATGAAGTTACATTGCTAAATCTACTTCTTTTACTCAAAGGACTATTTCATCTTATAATTTGACAATCTGTTGACAAAATTTTCGGTGATGTTTTTACATATTTTGTGGTTATTTATTGCATATTGATGCAAAAATAGGATGTCCATATCTTCAAAGCATCTTATGAATAAAAAAATCCTATATATTACTTGACGATGCTTTTGATAACCTACTAGCATGCACGATGCACTTACCATTAAACCTCAAAATACACAGCCAAATTATTGAAATGATGCATGAATGTAGTTAGTTTATTATTTGTAACTGGGATTTTTTTTATAAGAAATTGCTACTTGCAAACATGCTTTGTAATAATTATCTGTGTTCCTCGTACAATCCGGAGTTTTTAATCATTTATGTATGCCATAGTTAAATTAAACTAGCAAATTTGATTGAAATAGCTGTTGTAAGTAACTCTCCTAAAAGATTTAGATAGTCCTTGTAAATAAAACAGAAGTTCTAGTTTTATGCTAAGTTTTAAACTTTTTTGAAGTGAAAACTTCTTTAGCGGCTTTGGGCACTTTTTGGTAGGGAAAATCTTATGGGTTCGCGTGACAAACATGCTCTGACTAACGCACGCGCAGTGTGCTGTTCGCCTTGGACACTTTTGGGATGGTGAATCTCCTGTGTTCGCGTCACGACATGCTTATAGCAGTAAATCTGTAGCTATACAGCTGACGTATAGTGCTGTGTATATCTATGAGTGAAATTGAATGGATTTAGTGAAAAGTTCGATGTGTATATACTGTGCATTGCTCGTTGCGGTTCCGAGAATGGGCAATACATATTAATGGTTGCCTTTATATTTCGCCTAGAAAATCTATGAGACAGATACAACAATTTTTATTCGAAAATTTGATGATTTATACAAAAGAAGGTTCTGAAATACTCGAAAAAAGATTTGGCGAAAAATATCATAAATACCGATGATTTTAAGTGGAGACTTCAATATCAACTTTGCAGATGATAAAAATCTACCACTAGTTGAATTTCTAAATGAAGCAATTTAAATATGTCTAATGATCGAAAACTCAGTACTACAAAATATAAAATGACGATCGATGCGGTTTTTACACACACACACGCGCGCACGCTATACTTAGATAAATTTAAATAAAAAATTTTACTTTTTACTTTAGTTACCATAAGCATATTGTATCTTTTTTAGAACAAAATGAAATAATTGAAAGCACAAAAAGTCTAAGTGCTGTTGAAATTATGATGGCAATGATGCATACAATTAAAATAATGTTAAAAATCAAGTACATTGAAATTTAAGTAAATACAAATACTATCCATAAATAATATGATTGTATATTAATTGTTATTTTCAATTGAATTGTATAAATATTTTGTCATGATCTTGTACAGCCCGTAATATATTTGAATAATAAAAAACCATATAAACAGGCATTTAGTTGTTGCTCGGAGTGTCAATAGATGTGAAAATCAGATTGATGTTGATAATTTTAATTCAAACATTACGAAATTTCAAATTTTAATTCTAAAAGTTCTAAGTTTTCACTTCTATCGGCAGTCTCTATAACTGTCATTTTTTTCTTCTTTACGCACATTTCTTATCTAACGTTATTCAGAGTTTGGAAGGTTGTAGAAGTTCCAAATGTGACGAAAGATAAATGAACAGTTCCTAACTTTAAAGCATCCGAAAACTTACTTCCATATATTTTAATATATTTATTTAAAAGTATTCATAGTAATGGTAGCTAGATTAGAAACGTCTGTATAAGTATATAAAGTATTTTAAGTAAAAGTGTAAGGAATAAAGTTTTTCATTTCAGTGCAAGTTTAAGTGTTTAAAATCATTTTCTAATGGATTTATTATGCGATTTCAACGACTTGATACTAAAATTGAAGATGAGAGGAAAATTTTGATTGATATAAATGTTATTTTTGAAAAATGTGAGTAATTTCTTGTTTAAGTTCATCTAACTTTCTGAAACTGTAGTTGATGAAAAAACTTGAAATGGGAAATGTAAAGGAAGTAATAATGAATGTCAGTAAAATATCAGATCATTTGCTGATTAATGTGCAAAATTTAAGAATCACTAAATTTTGAATTGCATTTCTGGAGTAAAACAACTATAAGTAAAATAAATCTGTATACATATTATTCAGACTTTCTTAGAAAATTTTCTTTTATTACTTTTACCCTTCAGAATACAACATACAGATAAATCAATTGGTTATAGACAATTACTTGAGAATATTTACAGTATCATAGATATGTAGTTTAATATTTTATTGACATCAAAAGACAAAGTACTACAATTATCTGATTTTCGTAACTGCTACTCATTATTAGAGACCAAATTAGTATTTCTGAGTTTCTGGCTTTACATACATATTACGTAAAAGCTATGTCTGAATTAATTAGTTCTTTTCGCACCAGAAGTTTTTCTTTCCAAAAAATAAAATCTCAAAGGTTTTTCTTATAGATCTTACCTAACTCATGATTTAAATAAGATTCATACTCCAATTTAGGAATCTTTTTAAATGTGCATTGAGTCATTCGTGTAGTAAAACAATTCATTCCTGAGAGTTAACTATTCTAAGATAAGTCACATTATAAGTTATATTGTTTAATATAAATAGCAGCGTGTCCTGAACATAAGACGCATATATTGTATTGTTGTTTTTTAAGATGTTCATGAATTTAAATTTTTTTATTGTGTAGTACAGTAAACTTCTGAAACCTTGGCATTCGAAAACCCAGCAGTTCTGATAACTCTATCATACACTTACCGGTTGAAAAAATCCCACGTGCAGACCCGATTCAAAATGATGCCAAGCAAGAAATTATGGCTGATGTACAAATTATTACTTCTGCCACAGTTAATGAAAAAAAACTCCTGAAAAGTAAGCCCTTAACGCTGTGCTTCTCAAACTTTCGATATTTGCGACCCAATATTCAATAATAATTCTTATCGCGCCCTCCTCCTTACAATAACGATATATCGAATTCAATAATACTATTCATTGACGCTGAAACTACAATGCAACTTTAACCTTTTACGTGACACCGGCGTATATAAACGTTTCGTTCAGTCAAAGCCCTAATTTTCTGGACGTATATATGCGTCTTTCGGAAGTACGATCTTTTTTGTGCAATGCTTTCCATAAAATTATTCCGAAGGCTTTTGAACGCAATAAAAGACCTTGACAATGCTTGCGAAGAATTTATTTATTTCAGAGGATTGCCCCCCCCCCCGCAACCTAAAAAACATCGCCTTAGCATGTCTTCGTGGAAAAATGGTGGCACTGCGGAGCGAATCACGTAACTTTTAACCAGCAGTTGAGGGATTAATTGTAAACCGTACAAATTATCAAGATGTGTTAATATAAGCCCATGGGGTCCTTTGTAATTATCAAACTTGTTGTTAACTTAGTATTGTTAAACTAATTATAAAATACGTTGCACAGTACTGATACATTTATAAATGTATATCAGTGTAACTGTGTATTTTGTTTGTTTGCTTTCAGTAAATTAATAGTTTTTTAAATAATCTTTTGTTTTCATCTTTTCAATATGCTTGCACCCCCCTTGTAGAGTTATCACTCCCCCTCACTGTTTGAGAAAAACTGCCTTAACGTTAAGAACACTGCGTTAACACCTAAAATGAGACATAGGGAGGAATGAAAGGCTGGTCGAAATCACCCTTCAATATTTTGAACAAGTTGTGTCTGTAACGAATTTTTCTGTTCCTTCCTCGTCTTTGGGTCAGAGTACAAAACGGAAGACAACAGAACATTATACATTCCTTTTAAAATAAGAAGTCATATTTGGAAAGTCAGCTACTTAATATTTATTATAGACAGTTTTATGCCTTCTTATTTGCCAGATGTACTTCTGATCAGGTAAATTGTTGCATACTAAGCATTTATTAATGTTCCTTATGTTGTAAATGCACTATGACTTCATAAAGTACGTACTTTTCCTTTGTTTTAATGGTATTTGGGAAGTTTTTTTTTCTGTTCAGGGCGTTTCGTAAGTCCCTGCAACTCCCCTTCAGCATTACGAGGGAGGGACCTAGGATTCTAGTGGTCCCAATGCCTGATTGATGCCTATTACGGCTTTAGCCACTAAACCTGACTTTGAAGGGAGACCTAATATTCTTCGTTACTCTCTGTTTCTGTTGTATTCTCAAGCAAACAATATATACAAGTGCAATGCAATATTTTCTAAGAAAACACTATTCTTTTTTAATCATATTCTCAAAAACTCAACTTTTTCACAAACTCTGTCTTTTTCGGTCCACATTAGACTGGATTTTCGGGATATTACTGTATTGGAATTTCATTTAAAAATATTCAAAGCAGTACAAGACGAAATTAATAAGTAGTAAATATATTTGGCAGTAAAATAAAATATTTATTTCCAAAGAAAAACAGATAATTTTATATATAAGACCAACAAAGATCAGATATTTTAATATTAAATTATTTGATAAGTTTATGGGCTCAAGTAACTGAGTGCTTTTTTAAGAAAAGTGGGAGAAGACTTATTTTCTCTTTTCTGATTTCAAGTTTTAATTTATTGCGAGAAATTTCCGAACAAATCCTTAGAAATAAGGCAAACAAATATTGTAAAATCATTATATCATAACAGGAAATACGTAAATAAATCCAATTTAAATAAAATTATCATATAGAGAAAAATAAATAATATCTACACAGATACGTAGAAATTTTTTTTCACTTTTAATTACAAAGCAATGTGACAAGTTTTTCATTGGATGTATCAGATAGAGATCACCAGGCAGCAAACCGGTACGGGTCCATCGATCAAATGGTACCGGGTCGCTCAAGCAACATTAAACTATTTCCATTTTATTCACTGTGGTGTTTTTCTATCGGGCTTTTAAAACTCTCCGTGGACGAGAAGTTAGCCAAAAGCCGTGAGACGTCGCCTGAAGCCGCACCTATACCGCTTGTATGCAGTGTTGCTAGATCGTGCAAATTTTGTTACTTGTGAAAATTCTTCACTACTTTTTTTTATCCTATTGCTACTTCGCAAATTTTACGCTATTTCACTTGAACTAATTCATGGTCCCACTCCTTTTTGCTACTTTCAACCACACATAAAAGTATTGGAACAAGTTAAAAAAAATGAGCTATTTGGAAAAATCACCAAAAAAAAAAAATTGGTGACTTTAGTGGCCAATAAAAACATGGCGAAACTCCGAAACGACACGGCACGCTGTAGGAAGTAGGTTTCGGATATGCCTTTTTAAATAAACTGACAAACAAAGGTAAAATAGTTCCTCTAGAACCTACAAAAGAAATCTATCAAATTTGTCATAATTTTCTCAAGACTTCATGTGATCAACTTTTAAACCCTTCAAAATATGTAACTAAAGATGATGAATAATTTTTTCCTTGATATTTTTTTAAAATTCAAATGGTCTTCTCTTGAAAAAATACGTTTTGAATTAGCAGACTAATCTTATACCAAAACTCCACTTACCACATTTGCTCTACTCGATGCTCGATTTGCAAACATTCATGTTGACTATATTTGACTACATCCACCATCCAAAGGATATAAATATTGTCTTACTATTATAGATAGGTATACCAGGTGGCCTGAAGGTATTCCTACTGAAGACATGTTGGCAGAAACCACTGCTCGTGTACTTTTAAATGATTGGATTTCCCGTTTCGGCACACTTGTTACAATTACAACTGATCAAGGGACAAATTTTGAGTCTTCTCTAATGAGAGAGCTTACAAACATGTTAGGTAGCCATAGAATCCATTCAGCCTCTTACCATCCCCAAAGTAATGGAATGTTAGAACGATTTCACAGGCATCTCAAAAGTGCTATAATTGCCCATGAGGACACTGGTTGGTCCGATATTTTTCCTATAGTACTTTAGGATTACGCTCAGCAATGAAGAACGATTTAAAAGCAACAAGCTATCAACTAGTTTATGATACTACTTTATACGTTTACCATTGATCTCATATCTACAAAATCTCTTCAGACATCTGTGAACCCAACTTATGTTTGTAAATTAATTACCATGATGAGAACACTTAGCCCAATATCCCCTGTTTCTCATAGTTGTACGAAAGGTTATGTACATCAATCATTAAATATATGCACACACGTTTTTCTTAGAAAAGATTAAATTCGACCCCCTTTAACCCCTCCTTATACTGGACTTCATCTGGTTAAAAATAGATCCGATACAAATTTTGCCATTGATATAAATAATAAAAATGTAACTGTCACTATACACAGGTGCAAACCAGCTTTTGAATCTTCAGTAGATTTTAATTCACAAAAGGGTAGTTCAAATTTCGAACCACCTCTCACCAAGCAACAAATTAAAGATGAAACTGTTGTTGATAAAAATACTAGAACCACATGTTCTGGTAGACACGTACATTTTCCCAAAAGATTAACTTATTAATTCAAATGTCTTCCTTTAAATTTCTTCTTAGTAATTTATATATTAATATCTCTTATTATATTGTGTGTTTTTTATAATTGCATGTGTTATTGTGCAATTTATGTATATTGCAGTGCTTTATTTTTGTAAGCTACAAAGTAAACATTTTTATATTTGTATATATTTTTATGCCATTCCGTTCGCCACTGGGGGGGGGATACTCTGTGGTGTACTTTCATAATATCAGATCCTTAATCATCATATATATATATATATATATATACATATATGTATATAAATGTATGTATATCAAAGAAGCTTGCTACTGACTTGAATCATTACATGAGCCAAAACATTATAACCAACCCTACATTTTGCAATGAACTCGCCTGGATGACGTGGAAGGCACGTAATCAGGTGGAAATGGTATTTAACTGCTGCTGGAGAGTCTGAAGAATCATTCTTTCACTTACTTCTGTGCGCGATGGGAAAGGCTGCGGATCTAAGTGACTTTGATAGAGGGCAGATTGTAATGGCTCGAAGGCTCGGAACAAGTATTTCCGAAACTGCACGACTCGTGGGTTGTTCGCAATCTACAGTAGTGTTGGACGTCCACACGCTATCTAAGAAAAAGGTCGCCGGAGACTATCTCGCATGGTGAAGAAAAACCGGAGCCTGACAGTGGCTCAGCTGACAGCTCAATACAATGCAGGGCCAAGTAGAATAGTATCAGAGCACACTGTTCAGCGGACACTGTTGGATATGGGGCTACGCAGCAAACGTCCCACTCGTATGCCTTTGCTGACCAAGCGTAATCGCCAACTGCGCCTACGCTGGGCCCGGGAATATCGCGACTGGTCAATGGATTAGTGGGAGAGAAATGCCTGGTCAGATGAATCATGGTTTGTTATTCATCACGGCGATGGCCGTGTCAGGATACGCCGTCTTCCAGGCGAACAGTTTCTCCCTCATTGTACAGTAGGCCATACACAGGCCGGTAGTGGCGGTATTATGCTTTGGATGACGTTCTCTTGGATGTCTCTGGGACCCGTGGTTCTGGTAGAGAAGACCATGAATGCTACAGGGTATCCGAACATCATTTTGGACCAGTTACACCCTTACATGGCCTCTGTTTTTCCAACTGGAAATGGAATGATTCAACGGACAACGCCCGTGTCACAAGGCTAAAATTGTGTTGCAGTGGTTCCACGAACATGATGCTGAATTCCAGTTAATGTCCTTGACGCCTAATTCATCGGGTCTCAATCTGAAAGAGCACATTTGAGATGTCATTGGGACGGCAGCTCAGAGTTCAAAGACCACCAATTCGCAATATCTCGGATTTGCGTGATCGTTGCTTAAACATCTGGTACAATCTGTCTCCTGCCATCTACCAAGGACTTGTGGCATCCATGCCAAGGTGGGTTGAAGCTGTGTTGAGCGCCAAAAATGGGCCAACTCGTTATTGACAGGTGATCATAATGTTTTGGCTCTTGAGTGTATATCTTGTTTAAATTTTCAATCGTAAATAAAATATTTTTTTTCATCGACTCAAGTTCAAATACATTTTTTGAACTTGTAGTGGATAACACTTAACTTTAATGCAGTTTTTTCATAAAAATATTACATTAAATTCATTATATATCACAGTACGATTCAATTGACAAAAATCGGTTAAAGATCAAATTTAATTTTTTTAGCTTAAATTATTCTTTATATACTTCTTTTAACCTGAAAAAATTTGAAAGCTATAAACATAAAAAACGCAGAATTATGATAGCTCTTACGTTCGTTTTTATTCACATCCCCATGACAAATCAAAACTTTAAACTTACTTATCTCGAAAAGATAAAATAACTAGTTTGTATTCATTTAAAATACTAAAGCTTTTTTCCTATTGTGCCTAATGCTTTGAAATTTTTTTCCTATTGCTAATAGTACATGCAACAAAAGTTTGTATGCCTTTTTGAATGAAAGCAATACTTATTTTTTTAAAAATAATATAACTCAGTATTTATACATTTCTTAGGAATTTTCGATAAGCATTCATGAAAAGAAATATTGTACGAATATCAATCATGTCATCACAAAATCCATGCCAACTTTTGTTATACATAGTTTGACGTACTTGTAAATCAAATTTCATGCGTGTATGTAAATTTTTGTAGAAGTAGCATATTAAAATCACTTTAAAAATTTTAAGTTTTTTCCTTAAAAAATGAAAGGGCTAGTTTTTTATAAAGTTTTGAGCACAAAATCTGTTTTACATCATACATACACATAGGAAACAAGCAAAAAAATTTTGAAAATGCTTAAATTAAAATTTTTTGCATAAATCGTACCATGTCCCTTTAATTCATTAAATACATCTTATTTTTCAACTTTAAATTTATGCTGCGTTATTTCTGGCGAAGTTGCAACAGATTGCGCCGCAAAATTAGGAATTGACTTTATTTTTTTTCATATTACTTGTTTTGTACTCGTACTTGTTCGTGAAGCTGTATTTTGTTTTGAAGGTATGCTTAAAAACAAGTAAATTAAAGTTACTAAATAAAAACAGTTAAACTAAAGTTATTTAATGAAAGCAATCTAAAATATAAACAATTAGTTGTACCCTCCTGAGTGAGCAGTGGCAAAATTAAGAAACGTTCAGTGGTCCTCGGTGATAAAAAGTTGGTGGGTACTCAGTTAGACTAGATGACGAAAAATATTCGTTTTACTTTATCTACGTTTTTTGTTTTTTTGTTCTTTACTTTTCTCTTATCGTTTCAAAAAGTGATAGTCATAGAGGGAAGGATAATATTTATAAAATCTCTCCAATAGTGCTTTTGGAAACATTTACATGTTGAGGAAAGGAATTCTTTTGTTTCCCATTTTATAAATTGCTCGAAGTAGATAAGAGTAAGTGCTCTGCTACAAACATTCTCTCTTTATTTTTATTTTTCAAGAAGATTAAAAACGGAAACTGTCTTTTGAAGTACTTCAGAAAATGATAGCCAACTTATAGAATTTTAAGTTCAAAAATGAGTATAGATTATATTTAATGACGAAAGTAAAACGTACTTTAAAAAAATTGGTCTGTATTTCTTCTGAAAACTTCTTTAGAGCAGGCAAAATACATTAAATCTATATGAATAAATTGAATAGAAGAATTTAATTTGGTTTTTGGGACATATTTTGTAATTTCTCGATTCTACACGTGAAAAAATAGAAAAGCATCTGACATAAATACATTTGCAATTTTAGGAATTAAACGTACAAGATAAATATTCATTAAAATTTTTAACGTTTTTTTAATAAATGCCCAAAAAACAAATAATTTAAAATAATAAATGATACAGCATTTTGAAGCTAAATCGAAATAAACATTTATTGACAAAATACATTGTAGCTACCCATCCGGTATAGTGGCTAGTAACACTGACTGCGGTGCCTTACGGCCTGGGTTCGAATCCGGAGAAGGCATTAAGGCGGTATTACACCTAAATTTTCGTGCACTTTTTCGCCGAATCTGAGGGTGAAGGGTTAGCGTAAACAAAACGACCTGCTCTGACGTCAGCCACGCTCTCTCTCCACATTGAAACATTACTCAACGATTTTTCTGCTTCGAAAACGACCATCCAATAGTATTTCTTTTACTTCGTTCTCGCTTTTGTTGATGGGAGTAAACAGAAATGGAGCATCATTTTGCTTAAAATATTCTACGCCGTTAAAATATTGTGCACCATTAAAATATTACATGCCATATCTGATGCGAAGCTACCATCGTTACCGCCATCTTGTTTATGACGTAGGGAGTGAAGGCTGGAATTTCAAGCAACTTTCTCAGCTCACTGGCAAAAAGTTGTTCGAAAGCCATTGCTATGGCGACAGAGTAAAAATTGCACGAAATGGACCAAAAATTGTTCCAAACGTGTACGTGTGAAAAGGCAATAAATGTTTGTGTTGTAATATTTCCTTCTTTCTTTTGTGACGTAAGCCCCCGTGTGTTACTTCGTGGTGCATGGAATTTATATATGTTCTCAATATAAAAAAAGGAAAAGAAATGTAATGTGTACGAAATGCTATTTCAAGAAACTGGATTTTATTGAGTTATAAATTACTTCTGTTATTATATACACGCTCTGTGGTGGCCAGAGAACATTAGTGGTCATGTTCACATATTCGTGGCCTAACTTTTTCAAGTCGTAAGTTGGAGTCCGGATTCCACTGAAGCTACGGCATGCAGATAAGCGATAGACGTTAGTCAACACTCGCTCACTACACACAAATCATAATGGATATAAAATATTTCCAATAAGGAAATTTAAGTACACCAATTATAAGTTTCTTATACTATACAGCTGCACCTCTATTGAACGAAGTTTCTAAATCCCGAAAAAAAATCGTTATGTGGAAAATTTATTAAGGTATCCGACCACTTGCGAAAACTTTTTTTAAAAAAAAATGGTGATATGGGGATTTTTTTTGTGGTTTTTAGATTTATTTAGTACAGTTTAAGAAAAATATGCTAAAATTAAGAGGAGAAAAAGAAATTATTAATAATAAAATAGGTAAAAATTTACAAAAAATAGCATAAATAGGGTCTATTCTGAACTAAATATTTTTAAACACATTTTCCATTTTTCAGTTCTTATGTGTTGATATGTTATTCACTTTTGAAATGACCTTCAGGATAAGAGATATTTTAATTTTTACATAAACTAGAGCACTTTCTCTTAGTAATTATATGAAATTGCTAAAAAAAGGCGGGGATTATATTCACATAAGGGTCTGTAAATTTTGTAACAAAACAGTGATTAATAAATATGAAGGTTAAAACACTTCTACTATTATACAAAACATACACAAAAAATTTCAGTTCATTATTTTCAAAACTTTTTGAGCAATCGCTGGCCCCGTTTGAGCATTTTCAAAAAAATTCATTTCGAGTAAAACGCTTTTTAAAGTATGGCATCTTGTTTAAAATATAATGGGCATCTGCTTTTACTAAAACACTTGTAGTTTTTGTTCTAGTGAACGGAAAATAATAAACTTGGTATTTTTATAAAGCTAATAAGATGGTCTATAAAAAAATTATAAACATGTCAATTCTTGGCAAAATTCACAATTTTAGGTTAGTCAAATACCTTAAACAGATATTCATTTTCAATAAAATTTATGAGCTTGATTCCAGGAAAAATTCTTAGAAATGAACTCGAAATAGACCTCTCATGATTGAATCACTTATGTGTAGTAAGTTATATTATTTTACTTCTTCAGTCAGAAGATTAGTGTCTTATGACTTATCAAATATTCAATAATTTGAACCCACGTAAAACATATATGTTATTTATATTATTTAATAATATCATTACCATTTACATATTTCATATTATAGTGCAAATATCTAATAAAATCTAATATTCAAGTTATATGATAAAATCTTGTATACGCTTTGTTGTATATTTATTGAGATACTCAATAAAAATTCCAACAACTCTAACTCTACATGATAATAACCAGACCAGACCACAAAAACCAGATAAATGCCAGAATTTATTAAGGTCATTTGTTAAAATAGACATATTATTAAACAGAATAATTGATATTTCATGTTGTAATTTTTTTATATATTAAAATATACTAAGAATATATTTTTTATGTACCTGAATAATTTTTTAGTTAAAGTAATCTCTATATTTACAAACTGTATTTTACCTTTAATTATCAGATGATTTCACTTATCAAAAGGGGAACCGTAAAAATGATGCTTATTTAGAGATAAGATCTTCTAAAAATAGATTAAGTTTGTCTTCAAAATTTTTATTAAAAAAATGTGTTGTCTTCACATTATTTAACTTCAATTAAAATTAAATGAATAGGAAAAAATGTAAGGTTTGAATCTGTAATTTAAACGTCTTTTGTCGCTCCATATACCTCCACTTTGGTGAATCTTCTCAAATTTGAAGTTTTATGTACATTTTCTATAGAGATGCTAATCCCGAAAAGTCTACAAAATTTGATACAAAACATAGTTTGAACTCACAAGTAGAATTTATTTAAAGGTAAGAAAAACTAACATTTTCTTAAACTTATTCACAGAAATAATCAAGAAATAATAATGCCATAAAAAAAGAATGACTCAAAACTTGGTGATAGGATAGAATTTTCTAAGGTAGGGAAATATAGTTTTACTGAACATTTTATTAAAAAATAAAGAAATTGATTGAAAAAAAAAAGCTAAAAGAAAATACCTTTATCTCAGATGCTTGCATTGCCATAATATACGTAGCTGCTTAAAAATTTGCTTTAATAAAGGAAGCCTAGTGTTAGTTCAAGTAATGTCATTATAAATAATTATATATATATATATATATATATATATATAATTTGTGCATACCCCTCCCCAATGTTTAAAATGCCGATAAATCGAAGTATACGGAATTTAAAGAATGCTGTAGACTTATAAGAAGTATAAGCCTGCTGTTATATATATGTATGTATAAGCTTGCATATGTTTCACACACATTGGTAAAATTACTATAGATTAGTTACTAGAGACAATTTTTCAATTCCTGCTATTAGCTCACACTTTCTCTATATTTATCTTGTTCAAATTTTCAATCGTTAATAAAATGCATTTTAAAGCACTCAATTCAGCTGAAATTTTATGTACACACTTATTTTGGATGAAAGTACAGTAATTTAATTATGATTAATAAAAAGTGATTGATTTAAACTAGTTATTCAAAGAATTACAAATATACTCACGTTGGCATCATTTTTGGTGACTTAGCAACCATTTTGGCGACTTTTGTCAAAACTTGAAAATGTTTTTATCTCACATTCGAATTTGAAAGCCCTCATTTGAGCTGAAATTCTCTATACACGATTATTTTGGGTGACAGTACTATAATTTAAATATAATTAATTAAATTTAATTGACTGAAACTAATCATTTGAAGAATTAAAGATACAGTCACGTTGGCTTCATTTTTAGCGATTTGGGTCAAATCTTTAAAAGATTTTTTTTCTAACGTTTCAAAGCTGAAAAATTGAACTGAAATTTTACATACACGATTGTTTTGGATGACAACATGATACTTTAATGATAACTAATAAAAATTAATTTCCTCTTATAATGTGATTCGATCACATTATAAGAGGAATATAATATACATATTTATATTAATTGTAACTATTTAATAAAAAGTAACTAAAATAAATTTTTATTTGTTTATCTAAGTAGGAATTGACGTAATTTTTATTTTATTTTATTGTCAAATGAATAATTTTACATTTTTGATCTGTTTTTGTCAGAGCAACAGAATTTTAAACTTTTCAGAAAAATCAACCATTCTGTAAAAAAAAAAAAATCTTTATAGTGATGAAGATAACTCTCTTCAGAGCTATACGTACGAACAGCCTATTTTGCCAACGTGACGAATGGAATAGATTCCTTATATGTCAATCGATGTCCGCAAAAATGCCACACCTTACACTGCATTCACCTATAAATCCCAAGCAATAAAACACTGTATTTCAGGGAGAGACAGAAATATTTCTTTCGCGAAATTCCTTAACTAAAATTTGAAAAATCTATTTCGTCCATTGACAATTTCTGCCAATAAATTCTGGTACATACGGCCTTTCAACCGAAAGCGTTTTCTTCTTCAGTGAACAAGTGGTTTTATGTTTTCTCAAAAATTTCCATCAATTTCCCATTTTTCTCGTTGAGAAAGCAATAAAGTTGATTTACTGAAGTACGTTGTGATAAATGATAAACTTAATGTGTTTCCTCATGTTTCGAATTATGTTTTAATGATTCTTGCTAAGGTGAAATATTGGAATTCTAACGGATCAGTTTAATTTTCTTTTTTAAAGTAATTCCTATTTTTAATGTTATTTATTTGTTGTTCATCAACAAAATAAAAGTTAAAAATCATATTTTACGTCCTTTTGAAAAGTTACATTCTTTAAAAATATTTTTATGTGTTAAGTGAAACTGTAAGTTTATGAATCAATACACATTATATAAATAATATATACTTTGACCGTTTCATGCTCGAATGTAAGAAACATGTGTAAAGATACTGGCCTTTAGCTTGATTAAAAAGCTGCGAGCAATTTGTCTTAGTTGAGCGTTATATTAAGAGCGGATGGTAAACTGCTTCCTTTTAAAAAATGTTGGACTACGAGTGAGGAATGTGCATATATGCTCTTCATGTATGGTCGAACCAATTGCAATGAACGCCTATAGCAAATTGCTCAACCGATTTAAACCTTCCCAGACGAGTGGGAAATTTACATACGGGTAGGTTTCTTCAGCTCTACCACGACGTTCCGATCCACGCGTTAGCTTAGCCACACCTCTCGTCTGGTGCATTCTTTACTCGAATAGCTACTATAATCACGATTTTCACCGATTAAACGTGGTTTGCGACCAGTGGCGTAACGAAGGATATTAGGGCCTCCTGCAAAGTCAGGTTTTGGGCCCCAAGCCGGATTTTACGAAGTCATTCTCCCTTCCGCGACGGGTGTACTTTACGCCAGGTTCTAAGATGATTTGTCATCCCCATCATCCCCATACTGTCTACTATCACTCCTCTGATTTTGTAGGCCAAATTCGACAACACATTGTACTTACACACACACATATATATAGATATAGATATCTATAAATGAAAGACATAAAACTCATCTAACACATGAAAGAATAAATAATAAAAAAATATAAATTCACGAAACAACGTACTTAAAAAGAAAAGTAATGCAAATAAAAAAAAGCAAAATCAGACCTAGGGCCAAACAACACACACATATATATAGATATATCTATAAATGAAAGACATAAAACTCATCTAACATATGAAAGAATAAATAATAAAAAAATATAAAATCACGATACAACATACTTAAAAAGAAAAGTAATGCAAATAAAAAAAAAGCAAAATCAGACCTAGGGCCAAACAATACACACACATTCACATTCCTATATATATATATATATATATATATAATCCATAAATATATACAAATATTTCTAAAACCTAAGTATAACTAGTCAAAATAGTAATAAATATCAGCCACAGTAGTAGAATATTAGTACAATAGCAAACTCCTGGCCATAGGAACCAGGATTACAGGTTGAAACAAAGTTTTGCCGCTAGTCAACCTTCATCTGTAATTTGACTATACTCTGTGCCATATAAAAGTGTTGATGGTTTGTCAAATTGTACTTATGCGTTTGTGAGGCAATGAGTAAGTCAAAGGAGCTTAGTGAGTTTGATCGTGGCAGTATAGTGGGATGCCACTTTTGTGAGAAATCAGTTCGTGAGATTGAGGACATTCTACAGAAGCCTAAATCCACTGTGAGTGATGTAATTGTGAAGTGGAAACGTCGAGGCAGTGAAACGGCAGGAAAACGAACCGGTATGCGGAAAATACTTGGTTAACGCAGCCGCAGAACTCTGAAAAGGGTAGTGAAACAAAATCGCAAGTCCTCGTGGGTGGAAATTTCCCAGGAGTTCCAAAGTTCATCACTAATTAGTGTTAGCAGTAGGACTGTCTGTCGAGAGTTAAAAAAATTGAGATTCCATTGTCGTGCAGCCACTCACAAGCCAAACATCACTCCACAAAATGCGAAGCATCGATTGCAATGGTGTAGAGCTCACCGTCATTGAACTGTGGACATGTGGAAAACTGTTCTTTGGAGTGATGAATCTCGCTTTACAGTCTGGCAGTCGGATGAACGCGTCTGGGTTTGGCGGATGCCCGGCGAACGTTTCTTTAGTGACTACATTGTGCCGACTGTTAAGTTTGGTGGTGGAAACATAATGGTGTGGGGGTTTCTCGTGGTTTGGCCTGGGTCCGTTAGTTCCTGTGATTGGAAACATGAACTCTGAGATGTATGTGGACATTCTGGACAATGCTGCAGTCCCAACTCAATGGCAATATTTCGGGGAATTCCCATTTCTTCCAGCAGGATAACTGCTCCATTCACACATCGAGGCTTTCACAGACGTGGTTTGACGAAATGGGTGTTCAAAAACTGGACTCGAATTCTCACAGCCCCGATCTAAACCCCATAGAACACCTTTGGAACGAATTAGAGTGCAGATTACGTAGCCAGTAAAAATGACCATCCTCACAGAAAGCACTCATTTCAGCTGTGATGGACGCCTGGAAGGCAATTCCTATGGTCACCTATAGAAAATTGGTGGTAAGTCTTCTCAAACGCGTGCAGGCTATCATCCATGCAAAAGGGGGACCAACATCATATTAATATGTGCCTCAAGTCGCTCTAAGTTCATACCACTGAGTGTCCGGATACTTTTGGCCAGATAGTGTATATATATAAACGCAAATGGTATTAAATCTTATATTACCCATCCGGGCAAGAGGCTACAAAATATTATTCAGTCCTCATTAGACAATATTAATAATTCTATTATTGTTAAAAATAGTATAGACATTATTAAGTACACATGCAAGGTAAAAAAAATATTTCTATTCATACTTATGATTTTGAAGATTTATTTATCTCCATAGATATAGAAGACATGATTAAGATTCTCAAAATAGCTTATAACAAGTATTCTTTGAATAAATTAATTTCTATTATTCAACTAGTATTAAAAGAAACTTATATTTTTATAATAACTTTTATTATCAGCAAATTAAAGGACTTCCACAAAGGGGGCATGCAAGTAACTGTTTAGCCAATATTTATTTGCACTTTTATGAATATGATAGTATTAGTTTCGAATCTTGTTACTTTTTTAGATACATCGATGATTTAATTATCTTTAGCAATATAGCAGATTATGTACCTAGTTTTAATTATATTCCACAATATTTAAAATTTTTAAAAACTAATTACAATAATGAGTCAGCAAACTTTTTAGAACTTCGATTAAATATTAAGAATAATCTACTAATAACTAATATTTTTGATTAAAGAGATTCTTTTGATTTTAACATTTTAAAAAAGGCATTCTGGTGTAGTAACCTACACCTATCTATTTTTAGAAATATTATCTAAATTTTATAAAAAAGAACAATAATTTAGTTACTGATAATGAATTAAAACTAGGTCATTATAAAAGATTTTTCAATAATTGCTTGGATTACATCTATCCAAGTTGTAATCCAACTTGGATAGTTGGATTACAACTTGGAATATTTAAATATATTTTTCATTTTTAAATATATTTGTATGTTATTTTAACTCTTTCTGTTTCTTTCATTTTAATTTTTAAATATATTTCTGTATTATTTTAATCTCCTTCTATTTTATTTATTAACTTCAATATGATATCGTTTGCTTAGTTTAATTACAATAAAACTATCTAGGTGGTGCCACTTTTTTTGCTTCTATGCGTTAACACTTTAATATTTACGTCATTTTGAGTGTGATTTTTGACTAATTGTCTTTATTTCTCATTTGCTTAGTATTTTTACATGTAAGTTTCTGCTTAGTTTTTCCTTAAAAAATTCTTATTTTTACATTCGTCTCCTTGAGAGAAACCTTTCTTTTCATACTTTAATTTTATTTTACTGTCTGGTGCAAAATACATGTGATAGATTTAGGCCTAATTTTTCAACATGGCTCTGTTTCTTCTATTATGTCGAAAATTTCTGCTATACGGCGAAGGTTGATCCATAAAGCATTGCTTAACCCTAATTTTAGTAGTCCTAATTCAGTGACAGCATTAGAAATCATAATAGGTGTCCATTTTAGTCCATAGACTCTTTTGGTTTCTTCCATTTTAAAAGTTCTATCTCTGTTTCCTGTTACGCATATTATTGTATAAATCTTGTACAATATTCATTTCCACCATTTATTTTCTAGTTATGTTTCTTAGAATCCGGTTTCTATCTTTTAACTTTGTGGGTAGTAAAATTTTGTCTTATTATTTTATTTAATTTTATTATACTATATATATATATATATATATATGTTGCCGATATAAATTAATTTACTGTAAATTTAACAACAAAATTTTAATGAGCAAAAACGGATCCCAACCATATGCGATCGCTACACTTTTCGAACTGAACACAAGGTTACTACAGTTGGCTCGGAGCAAAATCTATACAACGAATTCTCGCCAACTGGCGCCAACAATATATATATATATATATATATAACTATAGTATAACTAACTATTAGTTATAGTATAACTATAACTAAGTAACTATATATATATATATATATATATATATATATATATAGGTTTCTAAGGACAGGAGTTTTCTACAGTACTACTGTGGCTAATACTTTTTTACTATTATGATTAGTTATCTTAGATTTATAACTATTTTGTGTATATTTTTGAATTATATATATATATATATATATATATGTATATATATATATATATATGTGTGTGTGTGTCAGGCCCCAGGCCTGCGGGTTAAATAAGGAGGGCATCATCTCTACAAAATGCTTCTTTATTCTGCTTGTGTGTGTGAATCATCAAATATCCAACATGGCGGCCCTTGGGCGCGCATCCGAGTAGCACAACAGACGGTAATCCGGCCAGGAGTCCACCAGCTAAGCCTTTTCCAGTACGCGTTCTCTTTCGTTAGCGCTCGCTCCACCTTTAAATAGGCTTATTTACCCACAAATCCTTACGCGATGATAAAGAGTTCGCTCTATTTTTATTTCTTACTCACTTAATTTTGAAGCTAATCTTTCGAACCTGACATATATATGTATATATATATATATATATTTAATCATTAATAATCTATACAAATAGTTATAAACCTAAGTGTAACCTGTCAGAGCAGTAAGAAATATTAGCGACAGTCGTACAATAAGAAATTGTCTGCCATAGGGTCCAATAATGGAAATTTAAATATGTTTTTTACCAGCAAACCTTCACCTATAATTTTTCTATTCTATTGTGCTATAGGAAATGAGAAAGTATTATAAATATGTAATTATTATTAATAAAGTACACTAATGCTAATTTAATAAAATATCCGGAAATATAACTAACTACTTGCTAATAGAGAGTTAAAAATCTTTATATAAAATACTGCTAAGATATAAAACTTTTTACTTCAACACATCACCTAGTTAATATATATACGGTAACAACAGACGGTATGATAGAGATTGAACAATATTTGACAGAAATTAGCACTTCATTTTTAAGTGTGAAATGGCGTGAGTGAGAGATAGGTTTACACATATCACTTTTTAGAAAAATATATCATACGCTAAAAAATTTCAAAGTAAAACTATTTGTGTATTATGTAAATAATATGTATGCATATTAATTACATATTAATATTTTATTTATTTAGTACTTATCAGTTTGAATAACCAATTAATATTATTTATTATTATTTGTTATTTATGATTCACCTTTTTGATCATTTTCTTAAGGTTGAACAACAACTATACTGAACTCAGGTTTCTGGGGAAAAAATACGCTTCGTCAAATATACGCTTTCACAAAAAAGACGTCTTGGAGGAAGTGAAAAAACCTCAACGCTGCCGGAAGATCCGAAAGACGAAAACTCAATGACGTAAGGGTTAATTTCTGTATCGAATAACTATATTTATCAAATAATTGTTAAGATGCGAAAATAGTAAAATTGATAAATTTAATGATGTTTACATTAGGTTTAATTACATTTTTCTATGTATTAAAATTTGAAACTGATCTGTTAGCATTTATAAAATTAATTTAAAAATGCATTCGAAGTAGAGAAAAGAATATTGATTAATTAAATGTTATATCTTTCAATGGTAATTAAAATTCCTTCGACATCGTTATATTCGACTGATTCTACATCAGTAACTGTTACAATAATCAATAAATCGACTTTAATTATAATAGTTAAATAGTTTAATACAATTATTTGGAAGATAGTTCAAATGAATATAATTTGTATCAATATATCACCATGAAATTTCAGAAAATTTGAGATTGAATCACTTAATTTTCATTTCAGCAATAACTGAAAATTTATGCAGCTATTCAGATAATTTGGAAAAACGGAAGGAGAGAAAATTCAGGATTATTATGTCTAGAATGTTTCAATTTCAGTTTCTATTTCGTACACGATCGCTCAAAAGTAACAAAAGTGTTGAAAGTAACATAAAAAAATACATTAAAACTTTTAACTCTTGGTTAAAATGTAAAAAAAAAAGTTAAAGGGAATTACAAATGTTCTTATATGATACGGAATGTTGCTTAAAATCTATTTATCGATGTTTATTTCTAAGAAACCTTAAATTGATTTTTAAAAAATACTCATAAACAAATAACGAAACCTTAATTTTCTTAATTATATGTTTAGGAGGTCATCTAGTTGTAATAATTTTAGAGTTCTTAATAACTGAAAATACACGTCGAATTTTAAAAAAAAGTATTGTGAGCTGATGGTTTCAAACCAAATATTGAAGTAAACATATAGAAAACTAACTAGCTGTGTTCAATAAAAGTATATATTGTGTTAGAAGTGCATGTATGTCTAAATCGCGTACTCGATGCTTAATCTGTGAAAAAGATCCTATGTAGTTCGCGATATCCCATTTCAGAAAGCAGTACAAAATGAAATATTGTGCTTTTTTCAACTGTCTCAAAGTATGGGTCCTTAAATTTAATCCTGAACTTGTGAAGTATATATCAGATTTTGGCTTAAGCATCGCTTGGTAATGACTGAGAGCTAATACAACTTGCGGAATCCCTTATAAATAAGAATAAAATAACTTGAAAAATAAATAAATTAACATAAGACAATTGTTCTTTTATAAGCATAGTCAATTTACGTTTTCAATTAATTCAAATTTTTTTGCAATGAATCAAAGTAGTTTAAACTAGATCTTGGAAATAAAAAAGTGAAATGCATGCGTTGAAACTCCATGTATTTGCCTACTATGTGAAGGAACAAAATATAAGTCGATTTACTTTCTTTTTATTGAATCTTTGTAGATTAAAGTTAGTTAAAAATGGACAAACTAAATAGTGCACGAGTTTTTATTTCTCTTCCGGCAAGTACTTAATATCTCTTTTTCAAATCCTAAAGAAACTAAAATAAAGGAATCAAATAAAGCTACTGCTTTCTAAATAATAAATTGAGAAAACAAGTTACTTCTGAGATGATGAAGAGAATTTTCAATTATTGAAGTAATTAAATGTGTGTATATACTTCCATAGAAAACAATTTTGTCATTGTTTTTTAATATTTGCATGTATATAATTAGAATAATTTTATTATTGTTTTAAATTAAGTGTAAGAATCGATAAAAAAATATAGTTAAATCGATTTTAAAATTTATCTATAAATATCAAAAGTTAATTTTTCTTTCTACGTCAAAGGCAATTTTATTTTTATTTTTAATTAAGACTTAAAGTTCTGAACATCAAAAACCATTTCGTTTATCAAGTATTGTTTGGAAATTGCGAAGGCAAAATATACAAAGTATAAAAGTGTATTGATTTTCTGTATCCAAGTAACAGTAAAGTCTTAAAGATCATTTGAGATTTTTCGATCCCACAAAGGTAATGACGCTATAATTTAACACCTTTAGAAAGAACATTTCAGAATAAGTTAGATACTCAGTTTTGCTACTGTTGGTTATGTTACTCTTGGATATTTTGCTGAAAAAAGTATTTTATCTTAATGTGTTGCAACTTTTTAAATAATTAAAGTTTCAAACCAGCGTTAAATGTCAAATGCAACTAAGTATTTTTTTCGTAGGCCTTACGCTATGGTCACATACATTGCTAACTTTAGTGAAAATCACTTGGAATTCTAATGAGTAATTTTTATTAGTTTCCTAAAAAAGAAAGAAAATCATAAATACAAGTTGAAAAAAATTAGTTTTTAAGCATTTAAACATAATTTTGACTATTCGCTCAGATTTATTTATGTAAATTAGTTCATTTGAGCACAAATAATATGAAATATATTTTGAAAATAAATCCAATCAAAATTCTTAAAATATTTACCATGCTTTACACACAGTTAAAGAAAAATGAAGTATTATTCTATTATTACTAAAATTTCAACTTAAATAATTATCCACATATCATTAGAAACAACAATAAAAATGAAAGCAAAACTTTCTAGTGGTTATAGAAACCTCTTATATGTATAATGTTATGTATAGAAATGCTATATTTCATAGAAGTTAATTATCTGAAAAACTTTTTTGCTGTAAGGGCTTTATGTTCTACATGGCAAAGTAATTCATTTTAATATTTTGTTCACAACATTTTTAAAAGAAGAAGGAAGAATGCATTGTTTCATAACACCATGATGAAAGTGTACTTAAAAAAGTACAGCCTAAATGAGTTTTTGGTTCATTAAAATTATGACTCTCGACTGAATTATATAACGTTGCAAGAAGGTAAAATACACTCAAAAATTGGAAGGCAAGTGTTTCAAGAAAAGACTGCGTATATAAAATCTTTTCTTCTTTAAAGAATTATTCATTTTCTGTAAGATAACAGAGACTTTACAATTTTTTAAAACTATATGAAGTAGCTTATATACAGGGTGTTTCATAAATGATGGGAGAAACTTTAAGGGGTGATAGTACACATCAAGGCGAGTAATAGTAAATAGGAAACCAAGTGTCCCAAATGTCTTCCGAAGGAGAAAGGCGCCATCAAAGTTTAGGGTCCTAAATTTCAAATGATGATAAAAAACGGAAAAATGGATCGATTCATTTGCGGTTTTCACTGAAATCATTCTTTAAATTAGTATTTTCTTAAAAAAAAGTTTGAAAGACGAAGTTAAAAAAATGCAGTTAGAGGGCGCTCTAGACTTTAAAGTACCAAACAACTACTTTTTACCAGTATTTTTTAAATTTTGTTAAATGTTTACAAAAGCTTAAATTTTAACTTGAATTTTGAGCGCAAAATTGAAACCATCGGGAGCGGATAAGTGGCGCAAATGTAACCGCGTTCAGGGGGGGGGGGGAATTGAAATGCTCGTATGTAATGATCAAAATAAAAAACGATAAAGCAAACTTTAAGAGGCGATAGTACAACAGAAAAACAATCAACTTTGATTAGAAAATGCATGATTTGAATTCAATCGCAAACGTGTTAGAGCATCTTCAAATTTTATCCATGCAAGCATTATAGCTGCAAGTTTCTGGAAGAAGAACATTAAATTGTGATATGGGGAAGAAGAAGAACGCATATGCAAATTGGTATTAAGATAAAAGCCACTGACCCGAGTGTGCAAGTGTAAATCACGGTACAAACGTAACGAAAGATGTTGCCCTTCACTAATCAAGAAAAGGCTGATATGCACTTCATCTACGGAACTGCAAATGGGAATAGTGCAGAGGCGCGATGATTTTTGTACGGAAAAAAGTTTCCCATCCCTTGGCCTGCGTGATCGCCCGATCTTTCATGCCTGGATTTCTTTTTGTGGGGACACTTGAAGAGTCTTATGTATGAGACTCCTATCGAAACTGCAGAAGAACTCGTCGCCAGACTTTCGGCAGCTGCAGGAGAGGTGCGCGATACTCCTGGCGTGTTTCAGAGGGTTCGTGAATCCCTTCTTCGCCGTTGTACCGCATGCATCGCCTCTAATGGTCAGTGTTTCGAACAGATATTGTAATCATTTCTAATTAAACTTTTTTTTATAACGTAAATGTTCTTTGTTTCCTTTTTGTCTCTTAAAACGAAATCTGTTTCAGCGCCCTCTATCACCTTCGGGTTAAAATTACGAGTATGATTTCTTTGATGAATGTTACTTGTTTTGGTGTTGTACTATCGCCTCTTAAAGTTTGCTTTATCGTTTTTTATTTTGATCATTACATACGAGCATTTCAATTTTTCCTCCCTAAACGCGGTTACATTTGCGCCACTTAACCGCTCCCGATGGTTTCAATTTTGCGCTCAAAATTCAAGTTAAAATCTAAGCTTTTGTAAACATTTAACAAAATAAAAAAAATACTGGTAAAAGGTAGTTGTTCGGTACTCCAAAGTCTAGAGCGCCCTCTAACGGCATTTTTTTAACTTTGTCTTTAAAACTTTTTTTAATGAAAATACTAATTTAAAGAATGATTTTAGTGAAAACCGCAAATGAATCGATCCATTTTCCCGTTTTTTATCATCATTTGAAATTTAGGACCCTAAACTTTGATGGCGCCTTTCTCCTTCGGAAGACGTTTGGGACACTTGGTTTCCTATTTACTATTACTCGTCTTGATGTGTACTATCACCCCTTAAAGTTACTCCCATCATTTATGAAACACCCTGTATAATGAAAATGCATGCACAAAGTTTTATAATTTGTGCTCATTCATTACTAAGTTTCAAGTGAGAAGTCATTTAAATATAAGTAACCGGCTTATTTTAACATTCTTTGTAAAAAAATAAATAATTAAAATGGAGATATACAGCAGTTGAAACTTCCAATGCAAGTGCTGCACTTTATTGCATTTCATTGTTTTTAGAAAGAAGTCTCCTATTGCATTACTCGTAATAAATTGTGTAATCGGGAATTATTTTGAATGAAATGTGACTAAAACTAATTAAATATACAAAAAAGACAGAAAATGAAAATTAATTTCCCAATGTGAAGCTAGAATTTAGTAAAATATATGATATTAAATAAATATTTGGCCGAAAGATGAAATTAGAGTGAGATGTGTTTATTTTTATAGCACTGACACAAAAGAAATACAGAGCATGTTTTTCTAAGTCTTAATCCAAAAAGAAATCGGGAAAATGTTATTGCTTTTGAAAATTTTAAACTAACAAAGAATTTCTTGTAATTAGTATGAAAAAACTAAATTTTATTAAAATTATTTATAATTTAATATATATTATTAAAGATTTCACTTAATTCAACTTACTCTTAAGCCAAAAAAAGTAAACATTTTCATTTAATTATTTTTTTTTTGAAAAATCATAAATGTTATTTAAAATTTGAATGACTGGCTTTTTAAAATGAAAAAAAGATTAAATTAATTTTTTTTTTTTACATTTTTTGGAAATACATTTATTTAGTCGGAAACTCTTTTTTACAGGTTACTTTTATTTCCAAATCATCTGCTCAATAATATTTCATAAAAATTAAAACGGAAATCCATGTTCTTTGAGGTATTTTTT
>BMAO01034042.1:0-195641 GCA_019973975.1 Trichonephila clavata
ATTAAATATTTATGCTTTTCATTCAATTAAATGGCTCAACAAAACCCAGCAGGAGGAGAAGTATAGGAAAAATTGACTTAGCAAAAAAATACTAGTAAACGCAAAATTCAATTAAACTAATACACGAATTAAAATTTACTGTTAAATGCAAATTCGGCGTATTCAAGGGTAAATCCATATATGAGTGTAAGTTTTATTAACGCCGCACTTAAAAGTAACGCGAGAGCTATTGGTGACAGACCTCGCAATTCTGAACTTGCATCAAGTGACAAGGACGACAACCCCTATCAGTGGTGTAACAGAGAATATTAGGGCCCTCCTGCAAAGTTAGGTTTTGGCCCCAAGCCAGATCTTACTAAGCATTGCAAAACTATAACATAACATAGACTTCGGGTCCCCTAGAACATTGAGCCTCTCCGCGAGGCGGGGATGTACTTTACGCCCCTGGTCCCTCTAAGCCAGTGGTCTTCAAACTTTTTCTTCTTACGAAACCCCTAGAACTTGAAGGTGTTTTCATGGAATCCCAAGAACTAGAAAGTGTTGTAGTGGAAACCCATTCCACATACCAGAGAGCAAACTCTAAGCTCTCCCTCATGCCAAAAAATTTCATCTCTGCTGCACTCAGATGTAAAATCATAGCCACGACTCCCGGATGCCATCGTCTCAGCTAATAGCCATGATTCCTTGTAAGCTGAAAGAAAATCCCCACCATCGCCATGTCCAACATCAAAGTCAACCAGGATATAGGACTGAGGACTGTTTCACAGTCCAGATGCCCACATTACAACGCCCATTCAACGCCCTTCCACACACAAATTTAGAAGAATTTATCTCAAAATAATGTTTAAAATAAATCAACATGTTATAGGTAGTTTATGTAAAGACAATTAAAAGAAGTACTGAATTTATTTTTAAAAATTCTGATATAATATTTTAATACAATTTACTCATTAATACTATTAATTTGTGATCCAAGTGTCAACTTCCCGTGTATTATATTTAGTAACTGGTGCTGCTTGCTTTTTTTCACACAAATTGTTGATGTCTATTGAAATTATCTAAAGTCGCATTTCATATTCTTCGTTTGATTCCTTTTTTATACTTTGTTTTTTAGCCGCTCATGTTGAGAAATATATTTCACTTAAGCACAATGTTCTGAATAGAAGTATTAAAATGTTTATAACTGTGTGAGAAATACTGTGTATTTTTCATGAATGTGAAACATAAAATTTAGGAGCTGTTCTTGCTTCAATTTAGATTTTAACATCGAGTCTGTTGATAAGTTGTTTCCTCTCCTTCATTATAGGTGTGTTTTTTTTCACAATTGCAAAATGGTGCATTTCCCATTCGAAAATTATGTAGTTATACAAGACACTGCGTTAATTAAAGAACATAAAATTATCTTGAGGAACCCAAGATAGTAAGCAATAGAATATTCACAATCTAGTAGGAATCTTAAATATAAAAATATAAAATATATTAATATTCTTTTATTATATTATAACAAAAGTTTAAAAAGTGTTGAAAAATAAGGTTTATTATGTATAAGTAAAATTTTCATTTTTAATGAATGCGATGAATATTAGATGCTTGTAATTATACAACTGCATAGAAATAATGATTTTGCATTTATAAGTTTCTTTTGAATTTTTTTATTGTGATTCGTGGAACCCCTGGGTATGCCTTGCGAAACCCCAGGGTTCCGAGGAACACAGTTTGAAGACCACTGTTCTAAACGATACTTCTGTCGCACTAGGTTCTAATTTATATCTCGACAGATACAAGAGTCACGGGTTCGCTTCCATAACCACTCGGTACATAAGCTTCTGAACTCATGTCAATATTTACACATTATGAAACTGAAAAAATAATGCGTCCCCAATTTATAGATTCTGCTCCTTAGCTTGAAGTGAAGACAAGTCTAAAATCTATGTGATCCATCTTCAATATTATTCAAGCTTATTTTTTTCAATTCCTACTATTAGCTTACCCTCTCCCTGTATATATTTATTTATTTATATATCTTGTTCAAATTTTGAATCGTTAATAAAATGCTTCCTATTAATTCAATCCGAGTTCAAAATAAATTTTTTTAATCTTGTAGTGGAAAACACTTGATGCTAATACAGTTTTTCATATAGTAATTCATTAATTACCGGTTAATTAATTAAATTAATTACCGGTTTTTGATGCCAACTTAGATTTTTCTTTATTATTGTAATAATGTAACTGTTAAAACAATGACAACAGTTGGCGTCGAAAACCGGTTTTTCAGCCAAACTAGCCAAACCGGATGTGCATTGTTACAACAATGCAGACAAATCATGCTCTTTTTTCAATTCCTACTATTAGTTCACTCTCTCCCTATATACATATATAGTTCACATTTTCGATCATTAATAAAATACTTTCTGTTCATCCATTCAAAGTAGGAATTGACTTTTTTTCCCTATTACTTGCTACCCGGTGCTCTTGGTAACCTTTTCTCTTATTTCCGTAACCAATCAAGCGAAAAAAAGTGTTACTCTTTTTAAAAAATGAATGCATCTTAACGAAACGATAAATAAAATTTGAAAAATATTTATGAAAACAGATTTCCAAGCACCGGTGTTTAGCATAAAAAGCAATGATTTCTCAATCCTTAATTTAAATAAAATAAAACAAATTCTTGACTGAGATTGCCATGTAAAAAACTGCATTAGTCACGGCTAGAATGAGTCCAACTACTTTTAATACTGTACAGTTTTGTCCCTAAGTTGCATTTATCTCAAATTGAAACTGCGTTTTAAAATCTCTTGAATGTGATATTTTTTTTTTTTTTTTGAAAAAAAAAATGAACATAATGCTCGTTTTATAGGAGCTTTCAACTTCAAACTTTAGCAGAAACTGGTCGCGGAAGAATTTCGACAGCATTATACCTTGAATACCTTCGCAGTTGTTTTTATTATCCACAAACACTGTTCTATAAATATATATATATATTCCAAATAAATGTATACCTGTGCGTCTATGAGAAATGAAAGTAAGAAAATGATGATATCGGTTTATATACGTAAAATAAATCGGATACAAAACTACTCTGACTCAAATACTTATTTTAAAATAAGTTTTCCTCAGATAAAAAAACGTTTGTCTAAATAAAAGAAAACGATGCAACTGTTATTTATTTAAAGTTATGTCTCAAATGTTATCCTATAAAACTAATATCATGTTCCTAATAAAACGTCCTTTTGTTTATTCTATAAACGAAAAATATCTGTGAGGCTTAAAATCAATACTCTCTCGAAAACGATGGAAAATGCAGCTATGATTAGGTTTTTTTTTTTTGAATTATCATTTCTGAAATAACACGAGGGCTATTGGCGGTGAGCATCGCAATGAATAAACATGATTAAATGAAGTAAACTGAAAACCTTGACTAACTTGGACAAGGGTTGGCAAATAGTGGTCCACAAAAAGGTCTTTTGCGGCCCGCGAAGACAGGTAGGAAACCAAATAGTCAGCAAATGTTCTGTAAACAGGGTGGTCCCAAGTTCATGGAACAAACTTTAAGGGTAGATACAAGAAATTGTAACAATCATTTATTGTATA
Organism: Trichonephila clavata; assembly: GCA_019973975.1. NCBI lineage: Eukaryota > Metazoa > Arthropoda > Arachnida > Araneae > Nephilidae > Trichonephila > Trichonephila clavata. Next base: position 3,592 of record BMAO01034042.1, read on the forward strand.
AGAATGAATGGTGCACATGTGAAGCAAGGGAAATAAAAGAAATGAGAAATTGAGTTATTGGTTAGTTTCATCACCGATAGGGGGCAGTAGATGTCTATCCACCGCTCAACATGATACATCTCAGTAGGGGAAAGCGCCATTCACAACTGTGCTGATGTTTACGACAGGAGACTTTACGAATGCTGTAAATGAAGACATGGTTGTGGCATACTTGCGTTACGAATGTATCACGTGCAGTTTCATGATCGACGAATGCCGGATTATAGAATTTTTAGTGGTCAACTTCGGGAACAGGTTCGTTCCACGCCACTAGATATGATGCTGGTTGACGAAGCTCAGACCAGGCTGGTACGCAATCCAAGCCTGGAAGAAAGCATTCTAAGCGTTGGGACTGTTAGACCAGAGTCGAATACAAGAGCTGTTACTCGTCACGTAAGTGTGAGTCATCAGACCGTTTGTTGAGTGTTAAACAAAAATCGCTTACAACTCTTCCATTTTCAGCGAGTTTAAGCTTTGAATCCGGCAGGCGGTCTTCTTTGACTACCAGTGGGTGGATAGCAATGTGAGCTGCAGCTACACTTCATAGTTCAATGTGCTGAATAGTTATGAAGAGTTATTGTAAACATTACTCTTGTCAACGACGCTTTCAATAAACACTTCAATAAACGCTTTCAATTAAAGCATCCTAAGCGTTGGGGCTGTTAGACCAGAGTGGAGTACAAGAGCTGTTTCTCATTACGTAAGTGTGAGTCATCAGACCGTTTGTAGAGTGTTAAACAAAAATCACTTACAACTCTTCTATTTTCAGCGAGTTCAAGCTTTTAATCCGGCAGGCTGTCTCCTTTGACTACTAGTGGGTGGTACAGCAATGTGCGCTGCAGCTGCACTTCATAGTTCATGTGCTGAATAGTTAAGAAGAGTTATTGTAAGCATTACACTTGTCAACGACGCTTTCAATAAACACTTTGTTTTTCCTTTCGTCTCTTATTTTTTGTGTTTATGCCTCAGAACATCACTTGCGTCCATGAATTCCTATACAATAATTGTTACAACGTCTTGTACCTACCCTTAAAGTTTGCACCCTGAATCTCGGACCGCCCTGTATTTATGTCGACGTATATTTGTGAACCAAGTTTTTCTTGCATGAAGATGAACAAGAGTAAATATAGAAGTAAGTTGGCTGATACTTGTAAGCTGTGATGCAAGCAATACTGTTACGTTGATCACGGTTCGATGCTTTTATGCAAAATCAGTCGTAAACAACAAGACAGTTCTTTAAGAGCGATGAAAATTTATTGTCGTAAATCAATCCTTAAAAATACAGGATTCAACAGCCAAATTCGAGAATAAATATCAGAAGGATTTCTCACCATCAACAGCATTCAGACACAATTATCAATGTCTAACATACACGTACGTAAAAGATTATCCACAAGCAACGCTCGTAATATTGAACAGTCGGGATAAACGCTAGTTCTCACGGTCAAGGTAAGTTTACTAATCGCTAGTCAAAACCAAACAAACTGTTACGGTGAGTATCGCTCTAATTATAGCCGTGGCCGAAACTTCGAGAAAGATACGGTTGCGTCATAGATCGTGAAATTAGTGGATTTCTCCACTAATTTCTAGAAGAATCTAGGAAGTCCCTAATTGACCAAAAATAGTCACCAACATGATCGCCAAGTCACCAAAATGGTCGCCAAAGCCGTCAAGTTGGTCGCCAAAAATTATGCCAACTTGGCTCTATCGCCAATATTTCACCAAGTTCCCATTGAATCGCCATTATAACGTAAGGGACGGCGTTGCTTGTGAATATTACAATTTTATGATGAAATAAATATAGCATAGAGTAATAGAAATGCATTAAACATCAAAATACAGATTATTTACGCTATTTTATACAAAATTCGTAACAATACTCAAAATTTCAAACAAATTGTTGAAAAGTGTGATAGGATACATTTGTCTCACTAAACTGAGTCTAAAATTAATGTGCTTGCAGCTATATAATATATTGGATTAGCACAATAAATGCAATGAATAAAACTATCACTATTTTACTTAACTTATATCTATATATTTGTGTGGTATAATTTACACATGGTATACAAAGTGAACTAATGAATGCAATCATTTTAAAAAGAGATGCAGCCCTCCAGTATTTTTCGCTTTATGTCTTTGTGGTCCTTTAGCCAAAAAAATTGTCCTCCCTTGAACAAGGGTATTCTAACTCTACGGTGTATTCTTAATCTAGGAGCATTTTTTTTCAGTTTTTTAAAAAATTTAATGTTATACTTTGTTTTTGCTGCAGCAGAAAAAAATATTAAATTTAGAAAATTTAAACAAATTTTCCTTCAAAAATATAACTCTGCAATACATAATATTCTGTTAAATAAGTATTGTTCCTGCCTCTAAAATATTTTATTAATGTTTCTGGCAATCCAAATAAAATGCAATCCTTTTTCTCCGCTCCTGCTTGCATTGCTTTTATCGAAATTGATTGGGAGTAGTTTTGTTGGCCAAATAACTTGATATTTAAAAGCGGTCATGGGCGTATTTTTTCGTAATAATTTTGGAAATTAGTTTTCCAAGATGCAAAACTTCGTATACATAGATTGTATCTATAATTGTAAATAGCTTTGAGGAAATAAAGGAAGAAGTATTATACAGTCTTTATTAGAATATCGACGTCACTGCAGTAATAAATCATGCAATGAAGCTTTCCATTGAAAATACGCATCTCATTGAAGAAAAGCATCAAATAATAGTATAAGAATTTAATATAATTGTGAGTATAGGCAAACGAATTCCTTAATACGAAAAAAAAAAGAAAACGAACGGAAAAACTTGCTTAAATGTTTTTTAAAGCATTTAAAAAAAATGGCTCCTTAAATTTATGATTTTGGATTATTTTCCTGTACTCCTCTCCCCTTTAATTTGGAATTTTCAACTTTCGTACTATACACAACTTCTCTCTGGTCACTCAACGCACAAAGCGTGTCCATCATTTTCCACCCTACTTTGACTAGATCGGATTTTTCTCCATATAGATGTCCGAAAGAGAGCGTTGACCGACTAAAACGAGCGGAGATTTATAAAGCAAATTGTGAAACTTGTTTATATTCTTACCCTCTTCTCATATTTTTCTGTTTTTATTTATGTCATTCAAATCTTCTGTAAATCTATTAATTAATTCCCATGAAGAAGTACTGGGGACTAGTAAAGTGGTTAGTGACCCTGACTGTTATGCCTTGGGGTTGGGTTCGAACCCCGGAACAGGCATGCATGTTTGTAAATGTACAGTGTTTTTTGCGGCATGGGGGAACTCTAAATAGTCGTCGAGCCGGTGAGGTTGGTGGAAAGGGAAGAGAGGTTCTCCTTGACCACCTCCAGGGTATTTTCCTGCAAAATTGGGGTAGAAACGAGCCAAATCGTACTGTCACCTGTATAGTGCTCAAAGCTATGGCTAACGACTGGCGTGCATCTAGCCCTTTGCCATGATTAATATCGTCGGCCTCGATCTGACACTGTATATATAAGACAGGTGGTATCAGAAAGAACAACAGTACTGGCGACTAGAAATACGTAATTTCTACGTCATTTGTCATTGGCAGATGTTAAATAAGGTAAGTGAATTTATTTATTTTTTGATAATGTCGCACTTATAAAACTTATAACTAATGTCGCACTTATAAAACTTATAACTAATGTCGCACTTATAAACTTATATAACACCAGGGCTACTGGCATCGGACCTTGTCATTTTGATTTCGTATAACTGACGACAAAAGTACCTGAGCTGTCACCCTATTCGACTGACTCCCATACTCCGCTAACTTGAAGAGTTGGAGCACTGACAAATTATGCGAGTATCGGCTTTTTCACATGAAGGATCATAAGTGGATTAAAAAAATTAAAAAGGGAAACTTTGAAACAAATTGAATGTTTACATGAGAAAGCACAATTTTCTCAATTTCTGAAAATAAATTATCCAAAAAAAAAAATTGGATTGAATCTTAATAATTTGTCTAAAATTTACTTACTTTTCTCTTTCTACGTAATTTTCCTAATGGAAAACAACTCATAAAAAAATTATTTTCGAGTTGATTACGTTAGAATTAATCATGGTGAAAATGAATCATTTAAATTGTCAAGGTCAAGAAAAAAATCAAAAAGTGAGTATATTTATTTTGAAAGAAAAGATTATGCAATAAACGAAAGATCTTTCATAAGAAAAATATTTACTCCTACACGCTTTGAGTTGTTTTCAGAAATAAAAATGCTACAAAAAATATACTTCGCATTTTATGTACTTTACAGGAAAAATATTAAGTGTGTTTTAGAGCTGATTGGTATATTTAAATATTGGTTTTTACAAACATGTAATTGTAACCGTAATATTCACTATACATTTAGCACGAGCAAAGAAAATCTACACTTCTAAATTTTCATATTTTACAAACATAGAACTTAAAATATAGAATTTATATTTCATACATTTTGCTTTCCTTTTTATTGGTATGCAAATTTTTATAATAGTGGAAAACAATTCATCTATAGCCAGTGCCAATGTTACTTTAAGTAGTATATAAAAAAAAAAGAAATCGAACACTTGGCATCATCGCGAGGGCTGTTGGCGAACGTGAAAATACTGAAGCTTGGCAGATTAAATGCATTTCGGCCATGCTGCATGACGGGTCTTTAAGGATATCAGGATTCGAACTAACAACATAATTGAAACAACTCTAGCCACGAGTTCGCGACCATGCCGATTTGGTAATCATGGCCGTTTTGTGACGTTAGCAAAAAAGTACACGGACATAAGAAAGCAGGGTCGTAGCTACCACCGTATCATCCGAATCAATGTATGGGGTCCCTCTGGACGTGTGTAAGCAAAAAGTCGCAGAATGTTATCCATAATCTTATCCCCTTTTACGTTTATAAAATGGTCTGTCACTGGCTTTAAGTGGTTAAAATTTTTACGTGTAAACTCTGCATCTGTCAACTAAAACTTTAATTAATAGAGATGATAAAATTTTAATCATCTCTATTAACTAAACTTTAATTAATAGAGATGATAAATTTTAATCATCTCTATTGTTTTACTCAAAATAATGGAAAGACAAGAGATGTTATAAACTCGGAAAGGTTTCTAAGAAATTCCTTTTCAAAGCAGCTGGTCGAAAGATCATTTGAAGGAAAATGCGGATGGAATATAGAATGGGAAAAATCTATTCGAAATGTTATTTGCTTGTAAATGGCAACATTCCTTGGTGTGTTGATTGATTGATTGTGGACAGGGACGTCTTAAGGAATGGGCTAACTGGGCCCGGGCCTCACCTCAGTGGGGGCCTCGTTTCTTTCTCGACTCTGTCTTTATGAGATCATGATCCTATAATTCTAATGTGTAAAATATTATTTTTGTTCATATATTCTCTGAAAAACAGGGAATTTCAATCTATTTGTCAACTTGCAAGAGTAGTAAGACTAATATTATAAGATGTAGGTTGTCCATATCTAGGCCTAGGCCTAATACCATTCAACTCATGTTGTCGAAATACGGTCATCGATCAAGCCAGTTTGTGCCTAGGTTTTTGAGATTGTGAATCGTACACATTTATTCGTTTCAAATTAGGGTTTGAACGAGTATTTGACAATGCATGCTATATACTGTCTATTTTAAAGATCTTAAGTAGGGCCTACTTTTCCATAGGGGTCCAGAGTCTCAGAAATCTTAACAATTCTTTAGGCCCAGAGCCTCAAAGAGTCTTAAGACTTTCCTGACTGTAGATAAACGTCGCTTTTAGAAGCGATAAAAGAGCTTGGCCCTTTGTCGGAAGTTTGTCCAGAGGTGGTCCAATGAAATAGAATAATAAAGTTTACTTATCTCAGTTATTTTTTATTTGTATAACATTCAAAAGACCGAACGTCCATCCCTGTCAGCAAGGGTTCGAAAGCTGTTTCTCCTTCTAAGAAAAGTTGGACCCTAAGCGCCAGAAGTCCTCTGTCACCCTCCTAGTCGCTAGTTAATTGCCCCATATAATAGCTCCCCTGTGCTGTGCAATTCTATGACCAAAGTTCGAGACGCCTTCCATAAGTAATCATTCTAACGGCCTCCCGTTAAGACTTTATAAAGTGTGTTTTCTTTCACTCTGTTAAATTAATTGATTTCTTTGATTCTTTGCGCGATGAACTGTTGAAGTATTGAGCGAAAATAGATCACATACCGTAGTACAGCTTTTAAATGTTAAATTAAATTAATAAAAATAAATGGAAAACATTGTAAAGATATTAATAAAAATTTCATCGTTTTTTCTTACAACCAACAAGGTAGGCTCATTTCAATTTGTAACGGTAAGAAATATTTTTCATTATTACTTCCTTATTTTTAGACATTTGGAAAAGATTCACGCAGAAATTTATTTTAGGATCCGAATTCGTATGGTGTTCTTAAGTTTTTCCAACCCCGCGCCATGATCTCAAGTAAATAAACGGATTCGAACCCGACCTTTTTGAGAGTTTCGTGATTTGTGGTTGGCAACAACTGCAATGCAAATTTAAGTTTTTTATACTTGGCTCGTGTAAGTATTAAAGAGACCGAAGTTGGTTGAGATAGGATCGTCGGTTTCAGACGGAATGTGAGAAGTCATTAAGCTCTTCGACTGAATACATGTTAGACGTATGCACCTGGTTTGTTGATTCGCTTTTTTGAGATGTTTCGATCAGTTCTATTAGAAGTTAGAAAGTTGAAGGAAAGGTTCGAATCGGTTGACCAAAGTCTGGTAATGTTATTTTTCTGAGAATTATGTATTTAACGTTGAACTTATTATTTTGATTGCTCCAGTAACGAGCACATTGACTTTATCCTTATTTAAACAATAAAAGATATATTAAATGAAACTGCTTTTATATTATGCCTCCTCGACATAAAATTTCACTGTCAAACTTTGCTAAAGTTTGGGTTAGTTTACCCTGAAGAATATAACACTTATACTGTATAATAGAGATCTTAATACATTTGACTTTATTTTTACTTGTTTGATGCGTTCCAAAAAAAAAAAAAAAGTGCAAGAGCATAATAAATATGCACTATGTTTGTACAATGCATAAGTCATGTTATATGAAATTTAGAACCTCTTTTGAAAAATGCAGACACTTATCAGGACTCTTAAATTTACACGTTTCAGTAAAAAAATATGTATATAAAATGTGGAACGCTTACATATTGTCTCAACATAGGACGATAAATTAATAAAACTTAAAATAATATTAAATTATTCAGCGCTACTTATATATGTTTTGACAGTTCTAAAATTAAGAGAAATCATTATTTTTAATATAAAAACCAATCACACACGCATACCTGCTATGATAAAGTCGTAAAGGTCTCACCCTGTAATAATTTTTTGAGAGAAATTGAACCGCGTTCAGAAATATATTGTGGTTTTAGCTTATATTTATTCAGAAAAAAAACTTTTTTTAAATTCATATAATTATTTTGGTTTACAATTTTTCCAGTTTCCGGATGGGAAACTGGAAAAATTGTAGGGGATGTTATAACATCCCCTGCTATTTTTGACGCTTCTGGTCGCAACTGCTGAAAGAAGTTTCCCTTAACATTGTAAAAATCATTAAAAAATTATCTTAGATTTTCATAGGAGAATAGTAAACATCGGTTATCGGACTTTGCAATACTACCAATAGAAACAAATAAACTTTAAAAACAGAAATCCTCTCCTGCTAAGAATATTATTGTACTAGTAAGATTTAAAAAGTTCCCGGACTGAGACTATATCGTGGAAAATTTTTGCAGTAGAGTGACTACAATAACATTTCTGTGTTATTGCATTCTTCCTCATTTTTTAAAAAAAAAAGTTTGTTCCAAATCACGTGGTCGATGGGTCGCCATGGTGTCGTATTTTGTAGATGGCTGTATTTTGTCGTCGGGCGATAGAAAACGAATTACGTTTGTTGAGTGGATAATGGATATTAATTTTTTTGTTCGTTTGGGGAAAAGTGTTCCGGGGACTTTCGAATTTTTGAACTAGATGTAAGGCTGTGGTACATTTCGCGAATGCAAACTTTTGATTGGCATTTATGTTTGAGAAAAGGCAGGGAAAGTGCCGAAGACGGCAAACGCTCTGGACGTCCGCAGACTTCCCGCACTGCTGAAAACATCGAAAATGTGTCTGCGGCGAAACATAAGAACATTCTTTAAACAAAAGCAGAGTCAGTTGGGATATCCTCTGCCACATGTCAATGGTTACTGACTTAAGGATCGTAACATGCATAGGGTATGTCAACATATCGTTATTCGAATGTTAAACGAAAACCAATCTGCAGATGAAGTTAAAAGGGCATCGCAGACTGAATTAAAGGACATGACTAAAAATGGATTCCAGAAATGTTTCGATGACCTTTACAAGAGATGGCAAAAGTGTTTTGTTACTCAAGGGTCTTATTTTGAATGAGGATTTGTTTCAGCAGTTTAATTGGTAATATTTTTAAAGTTAAAGACAGTCCGGGAACTTTTGAATCCTACTACGTAAATGCGTTTGCCGAAAATAAAGCTTGAAAAGTAAATATTAAACAAAGGATAATTCTTAAGTAATAAAAATTCTTAAATGCGTGTGTCTATGTATGATTTACTATGACACTTTCAAATAAGTTTTATTCATGCGATTATATTTATATATATGCGTTCCAAAAAAGGGCTTCTCAATAAAATTTGATACGGAGCCCTTTCAGGACTAGCTTCGCCAGTGTAAAAAAGGTACACTTACGAGAAAGTTTGACCACTGCTGATTTAGGAGCAATATATATAAAGTAGGGAAAACCCCCAATGGTAGTTATGAGTCGGTCACCGGAAATTCTCTGAAAAGTCGAACGAAAGCTTAGCAAAAATCCAGCATCGTTCTAAGATGCGTGTAGTTTTTTTAACTGCTGCGTCTACTTATAGTTTCTCTTTTTAAACAAGAGTTGAATGTACAAAAAACACGCCTCCTATTAATATTTTTTCTTCGAAAATATTCAAGAAAATTGTATTTTCTCGTCTCGCCTACTTTTGTTGCTTAGATCAATAGTACCTAGCGCTGACCAATGAGAAACCGTGCCTATACTTGATGCACAGGGAACTTTTCAGTGAACTCTGCTCAGGATCTCATTTATTTATTTATTTATTATAGTATTTCTTTGCATTAGAGATTTAGGATTTTTTTAGGTCAGAGATTTTTTAGTGTTTCTTTAGATGTGACTTAAAAATACTCGCTTGTCATTTAAATCCAATGTTTCGATCAAAAAAACTGAAAGATTGATCCTTTCTCCATACTAATAGAATTTACATAAAGCTTGTTAATTTTTAATTAAAAAATGAAAAATATCAATTAAAAAATAAATTAAAATAAAATTGCTCAAAAGACGAGAAACTTATTTTATTTTGAGAACACTGGACACATTTTCAAAAGAAAATTTGATTTAAAAATGCTATAAACTTTTTATATATTATTTTAGTAATGAAAAATAGTCAAATCAGGCGGGGGGGGGGGTCAATGATTTATATCTTTTTGTGTGCTCTTAAGAAAAATTTAGAAATATTCTACCCTCGACTCAAATTTCTATTTCAGATTCTTCATTTCAGTTTTAAGCTAACGAATTTAAAATCTAATGAAAGCATTAATTTAAATTTTATAAATCACACAGAACAGTTTCAATTTATGTAATAGCAAAGACATTTATTATCTCATATAATTTTTAAATGTATATATTTATAAAAGTGTGTATACAATATATAAACTCATATATTAAAGATCACTCGAAATGAATTTTTGAATGAAATATTTTGTTTGTTCAGAATTACCTTAAACTTAATTTTTAGTTTTTTTTTTTTTTAAATTCTCCGCTTCTATTTTTTAAGAAAATTAAATGAAGAGTACCGGATTATAAAAAGTAGCACATTCAGCAGTTGGATACATTGGTGATTTCATTAATTTTGTTTTCCGTAAATCACTGCATGATAGTTGGACTTTAAACATTTATTTTCAAACTTGTGGGATCATTTATGAGCCGATCCGTTCGCGGGAAGTCCCCGAAACGTTCATTGAAATATGTAATTTTTACAGTGAATGTCCAACAGAATTACAGAAAAGGAACAAAACAATCGCGATAAACCAGCAATAATTTTTCTGCCTCGAAAGTGTGCTAATTTGCTCATGAGCGGAATGAAAATCAAATATCTACTACACTCGATATCGTCCCAATCTGAATAATCGTTCTCTTTGTGATTGCCAAAAAAAGATGTTAAGGTAACCGACTACTTGCGATAATTTTTTTTTAAAATGGAGATATGGGGATATAGATTTATTTAGTACATCTAAAGAAAAGTATGCTAACATTGAGAAGAGAAAATGAATTATTATTACTAAAATGGGAAAAATTGGTAAAAATTTACAAAAAATTATAAAAACTGGGTTCATTTTGTACAAACAATTTATGAACAAAATTTTCAATTTTGATGTGTTGTTTTGCTATTCATTTTTGTAAGGACCTTTAGCATAAGAGAAATTTTAATTTTAACAACAAATAGAGCACTTTATCGAAGTTATTATAGGAAACTGCTTAAGTATCCGAACACGTTGAAAATGATCAAATTAGTCAATACAGATATTTTTGTTTTTTATTTTATTGAGTAGAGCTATCTTTTGGCTTTACAAACCATACTTTGTTTTGATTCTACATTACCTAGAGGCCACGTTAGAATCATTTTATAAAGTTAGAAAAACCGGAAGTGTGGGTCTTTGACCTACCTGAAGTGGGCATTTAAATTGCTCAAAATCTATCAGACAAGTCTGATAATTCAAAATGCTAAAAATGTATTTCTATAAAACTTTTTGAAAATAAAGTTTGTTATTTTCTAGAGAATATACTAAAATATTTTTTAATGTATGAATACTTTTTGAGTGGCTTGTTATTTAAATAACGGTCTCATAAAGAATGCCATATTTCTTATATTGTTTACTCAATCAGCTCTAAAATTTTCAATTTTTAAGAAAACATATCAATTTTAGTATATTTGCTAGATAAATGCGTCTAATTTGTTTTAGTAGTACTTTTACTAATATAAGTCTATTACTTTTTTCTCTAATTGCTTTGAAGTATTTCAAAAGTATTGCTGAAATTTCATTTATAAGTGTCATTTTTGTAAAATTTAAGTAATTTATTTTGAATATTGTTAGTTACGCATTAGTATTTATTGGTATTGAGTCCTAAAAAAGCATGTATAATGTTTAAATATGCTATTTTGTTAAAAAGTACTCCGAACGTGTTCGGATACTTTAAAAAACAGTGATTATATTCACATAAGGGACTGTAAATTTTGTAATAAAACAGTGATTCATTAATCTGTGAAGGTTAAAACTCTTCTACTATTATACAAAACGTACACAAAAAATTTCAGTTACTCATCTTCAAAACTTTCTGTGCAATCGCTGTTCCCGTCCGAGCATTTAAAAACACAATCACATTTCGAGTAAAACGCATTTTAAAATATGACATCTCGCTTAAAATAGTGGCATCTAAAACACATGCAGTTTTTGTTGTAGTGAATGGAAAATAATAAACTTGGTATTTTTTTAAAGCTAATAAGATGGCCTATAAAATAAAATCACAAAAACTGTGAATTTGTGGAAAAAATCGCAATTTTAGGGTAGTCGAATACATTAATGATTAACCGCGAGCAGTTCGCTCTAGCTTATAAGAGCTTAAACGTCAGCAGGACGATCTATTAGGCTGACAGATGTATAGCTATGCTAACAAAAGACTCAATGCAAATACAAAAGTACATGAGGTAATTTGAAGTCTTCTTTATTCACCTTGCGCTGGAAATATGTTTCAAATTGCATTCGCTTAAAGCCGCGTTTCTCAAGCTGTGGGGTGAGACCCCCTAACTCTACATAAGGGGGGGGGGCACATCGCAAAGTTGAAAACAAAAAATTATGTAAGAAAATTATTAATTAACTGTAAAGAAGAAAATCAAAATGCATATTCTGGCATAATAAAAATAAAATACACATTTACACTGATATAGTAATACACTTATAAATGTACCAATATACTGTACAAAATATTATTAAATTAAACTTGTTCTTAGCATTGTATTTGATAATTAATAATTACCAGCGACCCCCCATGGGCATATCATAAAATTATATACAAGATTTAATACTTATCATCATAATTTGTACGGTTTATAATTAAAGTCGTATTGTAGCTTTAGGGTCAAACTATTTTATATTGAATTCAAAACATTATTATTGCTTGGAGAGGGGGGAGGGGCTATGAAAATTATGACTGAAAAGTGGGTCGCAAGTATTGAAGGTTTGAGAAGCGTTGACTTAAGGAAAGCTTTTAAAAAAAGAAACTGCGAAGTGTGCTAGAGAAGTACTCCAATATAGGGGTCTTTAACCATCTATTTATAGCTGCCAGTTATAGACTTTTCAAATTACCTAGAGAAGTAACAATTACCATAGTACTCATTTTCATAAATTAATTTAGCGAAATACTACGGAGGAAATTATACATAAGATCTATTCGGTTTTTTTTTTTTTTAAAAACGGATAAGCAGCGCGTTTAGGTACCAACAATAAGTATATTAGACTAATAATGATATTAAAATTGATAAAAATAATTGCAATTATTGTCATAAGTCTTCGAAACAAAATTGTTTTAGCTACTAAAGGAAAGTTCGCCGCCCATCCGGTATAGTGGTCAGTGAAGCTGACTGCGGTGCCGTAGGGACTGGGTTCGAATCCCGGAGAAGGCATGGATGTTTGTGTTGTAATCCTTTCTTCTGTCTGTGTTGTATGCCCCCGTGTTATACATTGCGTGGTGCACGGGGTTTATAAATGTAAAAAAAAAAAAAAAAAAAAAAAAGGAAAGTTCAGTTATTATCAGTTTTATCTGTTATCATTTATCCTAGCTTTCATATATACTTAATTTATAATTTAAAATATATATTTTATTAAAGAAAAAAATTTAATGTTCTAAGATACTTTTAATGGTTAAAACAGTACTTTACAAAAATTAAATATTTTGCACCAAAGAGAGATGCTAATTGTATTGTCGACTTCGTGATCTGATTGTTTCTTTTTAATTATTTTTTTCTTAATTTTGATTTTGATTTTAAAAATTTCTTCAGCACTGAAACTATAGAAAAAAAATATTCAAATGATGTTGCTTTGGAACAATTTTCGCAAGTTAAAAAACTATCTATGTTTGCTTAATCGTCATTTTAGGAGATAAAAAAGCTTAAATTCTAAGTAAAACAAGCGAAGTGAAATAATCTTAGTAAATAATGTTAATTTTGAATTAAGAGAAGTTAAGCATTTTTTTTTCAATTCCTAATATTTTAGTTCACTCTCTTCCTCTCTCTCTCTCTCTCTCTCTCTCTCTCTATATATATATATTATATATATAGAATCTTCTCAAATTTTCAATCAATAATAAAATACTTTCTATTCATCCCTTCAAGTTGTGACGGATCTATACGGTCTTTTGATTAACCTCCTCTATTTTCTGTAAGAATTTATTTATTTCAACCAATCTTCACCGAGAGCCAGGCGTGATTTATGCAAATAAGATATATTATATAAGTTCGGGTTTCGCGAGTTAAAGGAGTTAAGTAAAGTGAAGAGATAGAAGAGTGAAGTTAAGTGAATTAAAGATCGAGAGGTCAGCACGCAGTTGTTGACATTCGTAGATAGCGGTTACGTGTGGAGCTACTCGAGGAGAAGCTGATTGAAGATTGTGAAAATCCTTGTTACAGAGCATGGATCCTTCACCCATTCCCCCAACCAGTAAAAAGGCAGAAATCATCACGAAGGAACAACCGATGTAAAAGATAAGGTCAGTGGTTTTATTTAAGATATTGCGAATATTCGTACGTGGCGTAGCTGTAATTGTGCGTGTTTAAGCTTTCCTAGATTCAGTTGATATTCTGTTAATCCGCTAGTAGTGAGTCCCAGTTTCGTACTCCACTCTTATTTGTTTTTCTTAATTGAATTGTGTGTTTCATAACATTGGTGTTGATTAGAATCAATAAATCTATTTGATTTGCAATTATGTCTTTTGATCATTTAAGACCGCCTACATATCTGGCAGTATTTTCAGATAGACAGGGAGACAGTAGTGTAAGGGGTGGTTTTCAGCCACGACAAAGTTCAAATGCACTTTTTAAAACTTGCAATGGATGACACTTGATGTTAATACAGTTTTTTCAAATATTAATACATTAATTAAATTAAAAAATAACAATAAAATAGTAGTCCAGCAGCATATATATAAATCAAAATCATTCGTAGATTCCCTGCAGCGCAATGGACAGCGCGTTGGACTTCTAATTTATAGGTGGGCTTCACGAACCCGGGGTACCCTAGTGATCCTTCTCTATTTTCGACCCTCTTTCTTGTCATTCAATTCATTCTTTCTTTCTCTTCCCGTCTAGACCACAGATATTAAAACAAATGTTTGGCGCAGTATAGCTGAAATCGGCTCTTGCGCCAATTAAACCCCAAAATCACTCACTCACTCTAATTTATAGGTTTTTGGGTTCGAATCCCACTTGCGATGGCCTATTTTCTGAGAACGTGATTCCTTTTTTACTATACTATCTTATTAGAATAATTTAATTTAATGAATAAATAGTAACACACACACATACAAACAAAAAATAGTCTAACGCTATATATATAGAAAGGAAAATGGAAAATCACTTTTTATTTTGTCACTTAATATCATGATTATGTCGTATATATATACATATTTATATTAATTGTAACTATTTAATAAAAAATAACTAAAATAAAATTTTTCACAGTTGATCTAAGTAGGAATTGGCTTAACTTTTTTTTTATATTACTTGTTTTCGATTATTATTGCTGAGAGATTTTTCTTTCTTTCTCTAGACTCATCCCTTTTTTATTCCACAGTGAAAGATAAATTGGTACGCGCAATATTGAAATGTAAATATTTCTTCGACAAAGAAATTCTTAAATCTTTGATTACAATATCTCGTACAATTGAGCTTAGGCATTTGTAGATGACTCGAAAGATGAATACGATAGGTTTAAACGAAAACCGATTTTTATTTGAATCATCCAGAAAATTTTTACGAAAGGAAGGATGGAAGGATACTATTTATATAAATTCTATGGTCTTAGTAACAGTCTGTCTAGGGCAGGGCATTTGTTTTGGTTCGAGGACCCCATTTTGGAAGTGAAAAATATTGGAGGACCACACCTTTTTAAAAAGATTGCATTCATTAACTTGGCATCTCACAAAAGGTACGAATGTGCCATGAAATCCATAAATATAAATTAAATTAAATATTGGCAGTTTTATTCATTTTATTTACTATGCTAATTTCATATTGTTTATAGTTGAAAAAAAAACACATTTAATTTTAAAATCAGTTTAATGAGACAATTGTACCCTATCACACTTTTCTACTATCGTTTTGAAATCAGATGGCTTGATGAAATGCTCATCGTCTGCAAGCTAATGTCAGCCAGCTATGTTCAACAAATTTAATCTTGTTCATCTTCATGCAAGAAAAACTTTACTCACAAGTATATGTTGACCCAAAAATTAAGAACTTTTTCTGACTATTTGGTTTTCTGAATGTCTTGGCGGGCTGCTATTGGACCAGCCTTGACATAAAGGATATATGTAGCTTTCAGGTACAACAAGAGCTTAGAAAATTATGTAAGAAATGAAAGAGTAATGTACATGGAGACATTACTTTTCTGTCAAGCCTCGTAAATATATACCTATGCCACATTTGTTCATATTTTTTTAGAATCTAAGATTTTCTTCCTACTAAACATTCTCAAAAATTCCTAGATTTCCTCGATTAAAAATTCAATGTACATTCAAAATGGGGGGGGGGGGCACAGAAAATGCAACACCCTGAAGGAAGCATGCAAAACATGTGGAATTTACATCATACGTTGGTGGTGATGAAATATGCAAATCATTAGCATTATAACACAGACACAGATTACGGGTGACCGTAGCATCAACCACAAGAAGGGAAGAACAGATTGGCGATTTGAAACACGGCAATTGTTTTTTCGTGCGGGTTTTTTAAACGTAAGCTGTTTTTTCTATGCTTCGTGGAAGAAGTAGAGCGTCTTTTGACCAAGTTTCTGAATTCGACCGAGGAAAAACAGTAGCCTACTATAGGGATTACAAATTATCCTTCAAAGAAATCAATCAATGTGTTGGATGAAGCCAAGCAATTGTGATGCGGATCTGTCATCGCAGGTCTCAGGTGGAAACGACGGATCAACGGGGACGATCGCATCCACCTCGTTGCACCACTGCGCATAGTGACAGGCGGATTATGCACATTGCAGTGATGGACCGCGCAGCCACATCACGAACCATAGCACAACAGATTCAGTCTGTTACGCATCATTCGGTGTCCGCTCATACCATTCGACGCCGTTTGCAGCAGGGTGGAATGTCCGCAAGGCGTCCATTGCTTCGTTTACACTTTATTGGAAACCACAGGCGTTTGCACCGCAATGGTGCGATGAACGGTGGACATGGACAACGGAATGGAATGATATTGTTTTAAGTGATGAATCCCGCTTCTGCCTGCAACATCACGATGGTCGGATTTGAGTTTGAAGACACCCCGTTGAGAGGCTGCCGAACTGTGGCGTTATGCACCACCACACTGGTTCTGTACCCGGTATCATGGTTTGGGGTGGTATTAGATTTCACTGCCGCACTTCTCAAGTACGCACTGAACAGCCAGCGCTATATCTCTGGGGTGTTGGAGCCCGTTATCCTCTCATACATTTAGCGCTTGCCATCAGTCATATTCCAACAAGATAATGCGCGACCACACGTGGCACTCAATGTTCAAGAATTCTTCTTTACCCATCAGATTTAATTACTTCCTTGTAATGTTTGTTCTCCCAATCTATCGCCAATCGAAAAACGTGTGGTTCATGCTTGCACAACGACTGGCGCGGGATACACCAACGCCGCTACACCAGATAAATTTTGGCAATATGTGGAAGCTGCATGGACTACTGTACCCCTAGGATACATCCAAAGCATCTTTGATTCTATGCCGAGGCATGTGGCAACGGTTATAGCTAATAATGGCAGCTACACTAACTACTGATTTTGTCACCATTCACACGTCACAAGAGGCTGTGATTTTAATCGTTTGATCTCTGTACAACATATTATCTGCCAAATAAATTTCGCTGTGATATCTCTGGTCCTTCTTGGTGTTGTCTTTTGTGAGACCAGCAGTTTATTACAAGTTTGGTGAAAAAACTCTGTCTAAAAATTTTGTTACATGCATTTCAGCCCATGCCGCGCGTATATATAATTCTGCTTACTATATATGTGTAATTTGATCAATTTTAAACGTAATATTACAAGATTGATAAGAGAAAATGTAATTTTTTGCATTATGTTCTGTATATCCAGTATCGTAATAAACATTTTTTGCAAAAAAAAAATCTGTATATTTATAATCCTAGTGTAACTGGTATCATATAAAACAAAATAGTGAAAGAAAGAACCCTTTCAGCGTTGTCGAAATGAATTGACAAGATTTCCTTTCTACAAAACCATTGGAAGATGCTATTACCAACAGAAAAAAATCAACAAGTGAACTAACAGTCAGTTAGTTGGCTTAATATGCGATTGATAAAACTAGAAAGGGTCAAACCCAAGCAGCATTAAGTTCAAATATAATTTTGACGAAGATGATACCTTTCATAATAATTGATATAAAAAGAAAACAAAGATAGGTATACCTGGAATTTTAAAAAATATAACTTAACTAATATTAAATCCTAATCGCAGAAGAATTTCAAAAGAAACAAAAAAAGATATATCATGAATTTATAATAAAGTATACACCTCCAATTTTAAACACGACTTTAACAGGATATTAAGAACAACACGTGGAGATCAAAATTTACATTTGAGTAACTCGGAAGATGCTTGTTATGATGAATAAACATAAAACTTATGACAAAAAGTGTTATTGCATTATTTTTACATAGATTTCTTATCTTTTTCAGCTGCCAAAAGATATGTCCTAAAATTTTTAAGATGCTGTCATTGTTCCAATAAATACTTATATTTTTATTTACACATCCTGTATATATCTTGTTTTTTTACAAAGCTTACACTTAGAAAAAAAGATTTTATATATTTTTCTAATAAAATTAATAAACCAAGCATTTTAAAAATTAATGTATCAAAAAACATTAATTTTCTCAATTTTTGTTTTTTGGACTTAACCGCATTGACTTCTGAACGACTCATATGTATATATAAAAAGAAAAATAATAATGAAGCTTATCAAAAACTAAATTAATTAAATTTAAACAAAAAAAAAGTATATGATTTAGATGGTATATAAAAATAATTATTATACAGTATCATTTTTAAAAGTGTCTCTATTTTTTCACAACAAACATAATGAATAAACACGAATGCTTCGTTTACTGTTTCGAATTCAAACTTTTGGTAGAAAATTGGGAACGATGTGCTCATCATCGTTTTAATTGAACAGATTTTAGTTAAATGAGTCAGCAATCAGAAGAATCATTCCAATTAATGAAGCGTAACGTATACAAACTCTACTTAACTTAACTTAAATAACTCTGGTAATATAGATAAAAATTAGAACAGTTTATTTTTTTAATTGATTAATATCACTTATATAGAAATTTTTAAAAAAAATTTAATTGCGCTTAGAGAAAAGAGTTAAAAAGAAAACATTTTCATTCTTTTCTATCAGATAATTTCGAATAAATTTCAATGCCAATTACTATAAAAACATTTTGTTGCCGAGATGATTAAATTAATGACGGTACGTGATAAATACAATCGCGTAATCTCCACTAAATTCAAAAGTGACACTAATCTTGTACTTTCTGTTCTATTTGTAAACATATTTGTAAACATTAAATAAAATTTCAAATTTTTGATAATTAGGTAAAGATATTCAAGTACTAAAATTTCTCAAAAAGTTTTTCAAATTAAAAAAGATCATATATTATACAGGTACTTTTATATCAAGTATATTCTGTTCACATTTGTCAGTTATTATTGTTGATAAATACGATCTTTTTAAAAGGAAGTTTCTGTAAAAGCAGAAGTTGGCAACAGTGAAGGGCATAAACTGATTGGCTGGAAACACGTGATTGCTTTCATCATGTGACTATGGCGTCACATGAATTTAGCCCATTATCTCCTTCTTGAACGGGGGGGGGGGGAGTATAAGCCATTTCCTTTGAAACTGGTATATAAGACCATTTTATATTACTTATTATAGAGATATTTGAAGATTTGTATTTGAATGGTTTGAAAAATATGTTAATAGGCTTATTTTATGTTTGTTGGAACATATTAAGTTTAACATTGATCTTTTTTTAAAGTATTATTTAAAAGAAGTACTTTGGATGGGCTCAAATGGGCTTACACCTCTTTCAAAATCAATGTAACTGAAATATCATACATTTGTGAAATATTAAATATGTGATTTCAATTAAACCAAACCAATTTATGAAATTTTTATAAAATATGTAAAAAAAAAAAAGAATTTATTTCGAAATTTCTTCAAGTAATGCCATTTGTATTATTTTAATTGCAGTTTTATAATGATGTGTGTAATTTTTAATCTTTGACTTCAAAATTGCAGTTAATGAACGAAAATTTTCATGTCATTAACAATGTTGCCACACATGGGAGAATGAAGTAGGAAAATTATGTAGCAAAATTTTTGAACTGAATATTATGCCTTTGTTGAAAGCAGGCTTGTACCATTTTCAAAGTAATTATGTTCGTAATTTCATGAACTGCTTAAATTTATGTAGACAAAATGATAAAGATTTTGTAAAGACATTCGGGAGAACAGTTTAAAGAGAAAATGTTGATAGCAGAATGCATTTATTGTTATTATTAACCTTGTGTCAAAAACGGACCAATACACGACTTAAAAGAATGCGGCTTATTTGTATTTTCTTCTATTCAATGAGAAGTACTTTTTTCTTCAAATGTTTGAAGAGAGAAGATATTTAAATGCTTATTTAGAAACATGTTGGCAGTTTAGATATTTAGATTTTTTTTGCAACAAATTTCCTTTCAAGTTTGTTAAATATTTTTTCGTGATGAAAAAACATTCCCTTTATAGTTTAGCATATTATCAGGGTGGAAAAACAGACAATATTGATAAAGAAAATTAAAATGGTCAACCAGATTTTTTTTTTCCATTTACCTAAAGACACGATTTTCAAGAGATGTATGTATATATTGTTATAAACAGTTCTCGAATATATTATCAAAGCGTTTAGAAATATAAGAAAATATTTAATATAATATAATTACATATCAAAATTAAAATTATAATTATAAACATTTAATTATAGTTATAAATAATTTATTATAGTTATAAATAATTGATTATAATTATAAACAATTAATTATAATTAAAATATGACAAATTTTAACTTTGTTTGAACTTTTGAAAAACTTAACCTGTTTCTAATGTCCATATGTTGATAACACTTACATAATAACTTTGGTTTTCCAAAACATTTTAAATAAAATATCCCTATAAGGGAACGATGCTGACTATTACAATATGCGAGTAGAAAATTCATAAAATTAAAACTTACCGGTATCTCTGGCTTCAGCCATCTTATCAATAACTAAAAAGGTCAATAAATTTCAATAAAGAATCCAACGAATGTCGAAAAAATATTTTTTGCAGAGCCGTCGGTAATAGCCGAAATGTTTCACACTGCAGCCTGGTGGAGCACCATATGGAAGAGCTTGTGTGCTACAGAAGAACTGGAAACTTCATTCCTACCTGCGAAATTTTATGTCTTCGTACGGTTTTAGAAGTAAGCAATAAAAAGTCTCAAAGTTCGAGGGAAACCGCGATCTCTGAGCCGTACAGAAAAAACAACATCGCAGGTGGAAGTGAGCGTCCTTCGCGATTGCTAGGCCGAATGGCGTTTGACAGCTCATCTGGGAACTTCGCCAAGAGGCAGAGGGAAATGACGCCACTCTGACGAAAGCGCGCCAAGAGAATTTGTTCGAAAAAAGTCCTTTAAGGAGAACGCGGATCGATAAGTGAGATGTGCGAGAGAGAATAACGTTAAAATGCCGCTGAATTAAAAGGGATGTACGAAAAACGAAGTGAATGTGATGGCTATTAAGAAAAGGCGGAATTAAGATTTAAAAAAAAAACGAATTTAAAGGGTGACGGTAAAAGGCCCCAAGAGCGTCTCCTAAATTTATATTAAGGAAATAAATGCTGGTAAAGTGTGTTGTTGGTAAGTACATGCACTGTGTGTGTGTGGCCAAGAGTTTTATATATATATTATATATATATATATATAATGCATGTTATATATATATATATATATATTGTTTCCATATATATATATATAACATTTACATAACACAGAAATTTTTCAATTACTTTTTTAATTTGCGCGAGTTTTTTTTTAAACAAAAATAATACTTCAAATTAGGAAGGCAAATATATATATATATATATATATATAAATGAATGTGTGTCTGTCTGTTCTCGATAGATTCAAAAACCATTCATCCAAACTCCGCGAAAATTTGGGAAATTATTAGGTATATCCCTGGGAAGGTTTCTGAAATTTTTTTTTAAAAGCAGAGTTGGGGTTCTATAATATCCCAAAACTATATATATAAAGGAGAAAAGCGACTTACTCACTCACTCACTCACTGACTAATCACGATATCTCCGGAACTTTTCAACCTACAGACTTGAAGATTGGTAGACTTGTTCCTTTCAGGGAGTAGAGATCCACTAAGAACGGATTTTTTGCGAAATTCGAACCACATGGGACGTTACGGGGGATTAAGGGGCATTATAAATAATTGTTTCCATTTTTAAACTACTCGACGTACAATCTTGAAATTGGGTAAGCAGATTCCTTTCATAGAGTAGAGATCCGCTACAAAATGAGTTTGGTAAAAATCGAAACCCAAGTGGCATTGCGGGGGATTAAGAGGCGTAATAGATAATTAATTTCATTTTTAAAGTATTAGACGCACCTACTTTAAATTTGATAAATGGATTCCTTTCATAGAGTAGAGATCTGCTGCAAGATGGGTTATGGGAAAATAGCCCCCCAAGTGGCGTTGCGGGGGATAAAGGGGCGTAATAAATAAATAATTTCGTTTTTAAACTACTTGACCTACCTGCTTGAAAATTGGTAAGCATGTTTCTTTCATGGAGTAAATATCCGCTACAAAATGGGTTTTGGGAAAATTGACCCCAAGGGGTGTTGCGGGAGGGGGTGGTTAAGGGGAGATATAAATAAATATTCCAATTCTTAAACTATTAGACGCACAGTATTGAAATTTGGTGAGCAGATTCCTCTCATAAGGTAGAGATACGCTACAAAATGCGTTTCGGGAAAATCGACCCCCTAGTGACGTTGCGGGAGCTCAAGGGGCGTTATAGATAATTATCCCTATTTTTAAACTATTAGACGTACAGTCTTGAAATTTGGTAAGCAGATTTCTTTTGTAGAGTAAAGAACCGCTACAAAATATGTTTTGCGAATATCAACCATACAGTTTCATTTCGAGAGATTAAGGGGCGTAATCGATAAATATTTCCGTTTTTAAGCTGTTATATCTACCTGCTTGCAAATTGGTAGGCACGTTCCTTTCATGGAATAAAGTTCCTCTAACAAAGAGTAAAACGAAAATCGACCCCTAAGGAGGGTTGCGAGGGGTCAAGAGGAGTTATAGAAAAAATTCCTGTTTTTGAATTGTTAGACCCACATATTTGAAATTGATTAAGTATATTGTTTTGTTGAATAGGGATCAACTAAGAATGTATTTGAGGGAAATCCACTCCTGGGGGGAGCAGGGGGTTCCTGGGGCGTACTGACAAAAAAATTCCTTTTTTCGAACTACAAGGACTATAATAATGAAATTTGTTTGCGTTTTTCTTTTGTTGAATTGAAATCCACCAAGAACGGTTATTTTGGAAAAACGACTCTCAACGGGATCGCGGGGGTATTGATAGTAAAAATTTCGTTTTTTCCTGTTAGATTTAGACTTGAAATTTGGCTTGCTGTTCATTTTATAGAGTAGAGATCCACCTAAAATTGGTTTTGCTGGAATCTTCTTGGTTATAGGGTTACGAAAGTGCAAGCATCATTCTATACTTCAATTTGAGAGATTTTTAGAAAAAAAAATTAGATAAGAGTTCTGCCCTTTTTTTTTTATTAAGAGGCGACAGTTACAGGTATAAGTATATTTTTCTATACAATCGAAGTCTTGATGCTAGGACTTAGATATCAATAATTTATATATATATATGTAGGAAAGGAGTGCAAGTTTTCTTTTACTTCTTTTGATTTTTATTGTAAGAGATGGCACCACTAATCGAAACCACGTGAGTTTTAGCTGCGCGATACGATGAGGTCATGTATTTATAAAGGGGGCAGAAAGGAAAAACTGAGAGTTGCACCAAAGCTTGAACGAAGGCAGGTCAGAGGAAATCGGTCTCTCCGTTGTTTTGAGAAAGAGTACGTGTTTTCGGAATTAGTATGGTGCTATCTCGAATTATTTAAAACCCCTTGTAGATAGTAAATGTTTTAGTTGTGTTATTAATAAATTAGGTTATTTTAACTCTGCGTGCTTATTTTAACATTAAATTCGAACCTTCCCCTAGACGCCGTCATATATATATATATATATATATATATATATGTATATATATATGTATGTATAAAACATCATGAAATACCCAGCTAAGCGGGTTGGTAACGGCTAGTGAGAAATAAGAGTAGATTTATTTTTAGTCAAAAACCAGTATCTTAAAGGAAAAAAATTAAAAATTTTGTTAAAATAAAGTATTTAATTATATATATATATATATAGAAGCACTTTCAAACACATTTTATAAAATTAATTGCTTCTTGATTTTTATACGATAACTTTTTTGAAGAAGTAGACAATAATTTTTTGCTAGAATATTGATGACAAATTTAATTTTGAACTGAGGATTGTGAAGAGAATAACAAGATAGAGTTTACTGTCCTACAATCTATATCATCAACATTAACATTTTAGAAGTCTATTTAAATTTACCGCACTCTAAATTACATATAATTTTACTTTATAATCTGTGTAGACCGTGGTAGCTCAGTGATAAATATAGCAAGATTTATGGTTGACGAAAAAATCATTCGAATCTTGATTTCACCGGAAATTTAGAAATACTTCAGTTATCACATGGTGTAATGTTGAGTGGAAAGTACCAGCCTAAGCTTTGTTCTATCTCATGACAGCAGTTCATAATTATGAAGCTACTTTTTACTTTAATGTAACTAGAGAAGAGAAAGATTCTCAAACTGTAGAAAACATATAACCGTCAGAGAAATGATCTACAGGAGAGAGAGAATACAAGGAACGATATATAAGAGGGTGTATAAGGAACGAACTATAGGGTGATAAAAGAGAAGCCCTGACAAAATAAAAAGTAGTTTTGACATATCATTTCGAAGCAGTTCTTTTAAGGAAAAATTGTCGCTAAGATACAATGTTCAAAGTGTTAATAAGAAAATTTTATAAGAATTCGAATTAGATCAAGAAATTCATTTATGCTGAAAGAATAGTGCTTAGAAAAAAATGCGTTGGTTTTTAAAGGGAAAAAGAGGTGAAAAGGGTACCAATACCTCCAGTCTAGTATTCATGTGCTTTATCAGTAAAACAGTTTTAAAAAAAGAAATTATTAGCCAAATTATATTTAAAGATGTCGTACGAAAAGCATTACAATGACTACTGAAACGTGATTCTCTCTAGGAATCATCAATTAAACTTAAATATAGGGAAATATTTCACAATTTTAGAAGTTTTACAATTTTAGTTTGCTTAATAAGGCAAGAAACCTTTAATTGAATTCAATTAATCAAAATTTAACTAATAACCAAGAAATTTTGGTGTGACAAGGTAAATGTCGGGACAGGATTTTTTTTTGAAATTTTGAAGTGATGAGAACGACGTTTTACAAGGACAAGCCACGACTAAAGAAATTCATTTGGAGACGAGACTTGGTGTAATAGTAGTACTCCATTAGGGTGTTCAACCCTCAATGTATTCGCGCTGAATGGGCAGTCAATTCGGAGAAAATAGCCTTCGAAATTCATGCTTAGCTTTTATACAATTAAGTTCTAATTACTTCCAGCGACGCAGTGGCATAGTTGGCAGTGCACCTGCTTTCTACGCGTGCGGATAGGGGTTAAATGGCGTGATTAGCTTTTTTCCAAATCATTTAATTATTTTAAATTAATCTACTATTACAATAAGTCTCGTCCCAAAATGAATTTACTTAGTCTTGCTTTCTCCTTGTTAGATCACAACCCAATCTTCTTATCCACATCTCCCTATCATGAGAACATTGATATAACTCCACAAGGTTAAACTTCTATTAGAAGATAATTTCTAAAAGGAACACCAAATCTACTACCCTTTGTTACGTCTCCATTCCTTTCTTAAAAGGAAAAGTTCGAGGCCCTTTTGTGGAAGGACACAAAAAGAATAACAAATATATTCTCTATATTTAAAATTCTCTAAATTTACTCCGCAACAACAAAAAGCTAAAAATATCAAAATGAAAAATTCAATTAGTTCAACGATACGTTGAAGTTTCTTATTAACGAGTAATCTTTATAGAATGAAATTTGAAAATCTCTCCTGGTTTTTAATTAAATTTTAATTAATAAAAAGATTTGCCTCTCAAGCAAACTAAATCGTGAAGCATTTCATCGATAACTTCGAAAATAGAATCCTTGATAGATGAAACACCTTTCTATAAGCACTGTAACGCACACTATATTTCCCAGAATGGAATACAGATGTCATCACTCTATGGTCACATGAGTATCAGAAGTATGGACTGGGAACCTACTGTTTGTAACATCACAGAGAGCCCGGATACCAATCAGATAGAATCTCCCACCTCACCGTCCAATCCTGGATTGTATTTAACTTAACATTAATGTAAGTTGTTTCTCTAAACGTTTAATTGTAATTGTCTTGTATGACCAATGTTTTGTAAAGGGGTGATATTTTAGTTTATTAAATGTATTATTTTACCCCCGAGATTTTGTTCATTACTTTCAACCCAGTAAAAACATAAATCAACGTTACACCACTAGGTTACAAGCCCACAACCCGATATACAGAACGCTGGGGCCACTTAATATTTGCTAAAACAGCCTTAAAGATAAAAAATGAAAAGTCATCGCATTTTGAAGTATTTACCTGAAACTTTACTGAGAAACGAGTTTTTCCGTAATCAAAAATACTAATACATTTTTAATTGTTTTTGTGTGTGTGTTTTAGGGGGGAGGGGGTTGCTTTTTTTGTAACACTTGATTGCAAAATCAGAATTTAATTCTTACATAAAATATACTTGTAAAATTTCAAAATGTTAATTATAACAATTAGTTCATTCTAATGATTTACTTCGTTATTTTAAAAATAATAAATTAGTCTTTGCGCTCACTTTAAAGAACGTGAACAGTCAAAATATTGCGCTAATATCATCAATCTACTTTTCCAATCCCTCTTTTTTCAACAAAATGTTGTTTAAATTATTCGTGTTCAAATGAAAATGCTTCTATTGGATATATTTAAAAGAATTAATTATTAAAATGATTTTTCTAAGTGTGTGTGCATTTTCATGTCTACCAAACTAGCATAGACCATGAACTTAGAAAAAAATTTTAGGTTCCAAATAAAAATACAACCTCCTATACGGCTCCATATTTTCAAAGTTCTCCTGCTTATTCAAGGATGAAAAATAGGCTTAAAAATGCCTGTGTAAATTCTCACTCTCTCACCTACGCGAATAGTTGCATCAATCCATTGAAATTTATTGCCTGTTGTTAAAGATAAATTATTCCATGTATAGATGTACAACTTCTAATGGCTTGTGAGTCATTTGGAAACAGAATATATGCTCTGAGAAACCTTTCAATAATATCACAGAAAAATAATTTATTAACTTTTACTATCCCCTATTGTGTCAATGCAACGCATTTTGATTTATCATTAATATAACTAAAACATGATTCACTTCGTATACCAGCATCATAAATACAAGGCAATATGCGCAGCTGCTTTTTTTCTTCACTATTCTTCCTTTCGTTTTACTAAAATTAGCACTCAATATAAGTGTTAAAAACAACTTAAATAATGCCCAACGAACATAATTTAAAGTTCCATAAACAAATTAAAAAGGCTGTCTTTAAAAACAGCGTTACATACAAAACAATTTATAAATTAATAATTACAGAATTCAGAATGCTTTTTTGTATTTTTTCAATTTTGCAACTGTCTAAATATCCTCATTAATTTACTAGCATAGTGACAATTGCGTTGTTTTGTTAATGCCACATTTCTAAGTTATTCAAGGACTATTGGCAACGGACCTTGTAATATTTAACCACGCTTAAATGACAAGGATGATACTTGAGCCGGAAACCCGCCTCTCCAAACTTCCACAACGTGCTAATTTGAGGATTTTCAGCGTCGACCGATTTTTACTTGTATTAGTCCTTCTTCGAGGGAAATCATAAGTTGCACTGAAACTTTCCCCCTTGGTTTAACAAATGCGACGCTGTTCACTAGTTTTCGGCCAAGGCAGCTCAGTTACCTAGAATATGGATGATCGCCAAAAAGAAAATTGAATTAGAGTTGGGGTTTTTAATAGTTTTGTTAGAATTTGTTATTGTACACAAATATACTTTTTTAGTTAAAAGATCAAACAAAACCGTTCTCAAAATTTAAAAAGATACAAAATTGCCAACAAAAATAAGATTTAAAAAAAGAACAGAAGAAATAAAATATAAAATGAAATACAAATTTAGTGAAAGTGGCGAAGAATTATGTTATTCTTTTATGTACACTCATGTCCATAAATTAAGGACAATTCAGAATCACACAGAAATTGAACTCTAAAATAAAAATTTCACCTGTAGAATTATCACACACATCTTGAAGAAGAATATGCAAATTACAGGAAACCACCAGATGGCGCGGATAGTATGTCACAATGACGAGAGTGTAAGAGTATAAGAGTACGAGAGTATAAGGAATGGTGGCAAAGAAGTAAAATTGTTCACAAGCGCTTTAAAAGCCTTTCAGTGCAATAACCGCATAGTTATGGCACAAAGGAAGCATTTGGATGATTTTTACGTGGTAGAATTATAGGATGACTGGAATGTGGACGTACCCAGCTGGAAGTATCTGAGGAGCTTGGAATTTCCCAGAGTGTCATCTCCAGGCTTTGGCAACGATTCCAAGAAGATGGTAATGTGAGTAGATGTTACAGCACAGGTCGCCCCCGAGTTACAACGCCAAATGAGGACCGGTATTTGGCAATTACTGCCAAAAGAAACAGACGGTGCACAGCATCAGACCTATCTCGTCAGCTCTCTTCAGCTACCGGTACGACAGTTTCAAGGCAGACCATGTACAGACGCTTAGGGCACATTGGTCTATATGCTCGTAGGCCTGTCAGATGTGTTCCCCTTGCCGCAACTCACTGTCGCCTGCGATTAACCTGGAATAGAGAGCATGCATTGTGGACACCGCAACAGTGGTCTTGTGTGATGTTTTCCGACGAGTCCAGGTTTAGTTTGCAGTCTGATTCTCGCCGGACTTTCATATGGAGAGCGCCAGGTAACCGTTACCCCCAAGAGAACACCACTGAACGACATCGTTACGGTGGTGCAGGATGGCTCGTTTGGGAAGGAATTCTTCTTGGTTCCAGAACTGACCTACATGTTCAGAGTGTAACGATGACAGGCCACATCTATCGGGATGTCATTCTGGAACAACATGTACGTCTGTTTCGGGGCACCATGGGTGCTGAATTTCTGTTTATGGATGACAACGCCCGTCCTCACCGTGCAAACACTGTAGACGAATGCCTTCAATCGGAGGATATCACCCGTATGGATTGGCCAGCATACTCACCGGACTTGAATCCAATAGAGCATGTGTGGGATATACTTGGCCGACGAATTGCAGCCCGTCAACTCCCTCCCACCTGTCTACCGGAACTTCGGAGGGCATTGCTTGATGAGTGGTGTAATATTCCCCAAGATCAGATTGATAATTTGATACTCAGTATGCGTAGGCGTTGTAAGGCCTGCATTGCATCGTCCGGGGACATACTCCGTATTAACCATCTACTGTTCATCTACTGACATACTCTGTATTAACATCATGTTATACTGTTTTTTGTAAATAGGTTCTTTTTTGAAATTTGCTCCAGGGAGTAAAAATCGCAATTTTTATTAATTATGTCAAACATATAGCATCTTTTTTGCTCTTTACCTTTTGTTTAATAAATAGACTTTACAAATAAGTCAAATTTGTTTTGCTTCTGTCTCTTTCTTTGCCTGAACTTCATTATCCTTAATTTATGGACATGAGTGTACTAAATAAGCAACGCTTAAGGTATCTAAACCACGTCCGGGGTATTGTTTTAAAAATTAGCTTCCTAAGACATTATAAAGGGTTTTTTTGGAGATCAATACCAAAAAATATATTAATACTAACCATACACACACAACAATATTTAAAATAAATTATCTAAATTTTGCAATAAACACAATTATAAGAGGAATTTTAGTTCAGAAAAAAAGAGAGAAAAAGTAATAAACTTACATTAATAAAAGTACTATTAAAATAAACTGCATGCAATTATCAAGAGAATGTACCAAAATTTTAATGCTTTATTAAAATATAAAAAAATTTAGAACTGATCGTGTAAATGTGAGAAATGTGATATTTATGATACACTGTTGTTTAAATAACAGGCCATAAGGTATTTACGTATTATCACAACCGTCATGGCGACATTATATGAAATGAAGCACATGGTTGCCAATTAAACGCGTATGACGCATGTGAAATTGGTGTTACCAACTTGACGAGTTATTCTGAATGTGAACATTGTTGCGATAGTACGTATAAATACCAACCATAACTCAAAAAATACTCGTATAAGAATTTTTTTAGTTCATTTTCTAGAAAATAATATGTTTGAAGTGTAAAACAGGGGGTCCTTTGGATTTGGCGTTTATATAGATATCATGGTGAGAAAACGAATTCATTCTGGCAGACGGTATAGTTTGTTAACGATTTTTGGTATGTGGTCTTATGCAACTAAGGTCACGTGTTCTTTTAAAAAATTTTATAATGGGACTGCACATTGGTATTTTAACCTTTGCAGACCTAGTACCCCAGGAACTGGTATCACATTTTAGAGCGACACCATATGCGCGATACCAATTACCGCAAATTCTTATGACACCCAGTTTACTCCCCAGAGGGAGGCACATATACTAGGATTTAATTTTGCCGAGAGCACCCAAGCCAAACAGAAACTCTAGGGATCTTTTACATGTTGTATAATCATACGACATTGCCGCTGTCGATTTTCTGCATCATGAAAATCCACTGACTTGGGCCAGGGTCGAACCCGCAACCTTGGTCGTAGAGGGCCAGCGACAACCAACCACGCCACCCAGCCGGCTTTTTAATGCATTACTATCAGTGAATAAAAATTTTCGGATGTTTTTAAAAAGGCAGACGATTTTCAAATTAACAATTCCATCGTTTATTTTTTTAATTTTCAATTTGCCTTTAGATTTTGTCTGAGAAGGATTTTTTGAATTTTTCTGTGTAATTTTTAACTATTCGATTTTCCTGTTTTTCGTTTGATCCTTCGACTTATCCTGACAAGTATGTCTGAAAGGTATGATTTGAGTTTTTTTTTTAATGATTTGAACTCACTTAAAACGAAATTGTCAGTAATACGGTGGTGCATGGAAAAAGGATTGATTGCTACAAATGCTGAATGCTCGGTTTCTAAGAAAGCTATGCGTTTGATTAAAAATGATTCGAGTAATGGATATATTTGGGAATGCCGAAAGAAAAGAGCAAATGCGCATCGTGTAAAAAGATCTGTAAAGAAGAATAGCTGTTTCGAAGAAAGTAAGCTGAGAATGCTTGAGATTCTGATGTTGACGAAAATGTGGGTGCGAAAGTCGAACAGCGCCCGTGAATGCATTTCTTTTGAACTTAATGTTTTGAAGAAAGCAGTCATATGGATTGAATGAGTCTTTTCAGAGAGAGGTATGTATGGAAATATGTGTGAAATAAATTTACCCTCCTGTAGAAGAACTTTCCTAAGCGCAGGTAAGCTTTTTTTAAAAAAATATTTTAATTTACGATTTCCTTTTATTTAAAAAAAATACAATATTTTTTATTATTTCACATCAATATATTTCTTTATTTTTATTACAAAATTACAATTTTTAAGTTCTTGAGACACCTATCACTAAATTACGTTGCTTGACGACCGATTCCGGTCGCCAAGCACCGTCAAGTGCGTTCTACAATTGAACGAATAATATAGGGATGATACATCTTACAAAACCTGTAACCAATAATATAGATATCAGATTCAAAAAGTTTCATAGAAATACATTTATAATATTTTGAAATATCAGACACCCCCTGAATACATTATACGTAAAGAACAATCTGGAGAAAAAAGAATTTCAAGTTTCTGCTATTGTTGTTTTACAATAAATTACCCATATAGAAGGATAAAATTTCCTAGATTTGTAAGTTATTCCCTCTTGTACCTCAGCTTGGTTAATTTTTTCCCCATTTGTAACCTATTTTCTTCCCTGACAGTTTTTACTTCTGATAATGAATGACACTTTGATTCATTAATGCGCTCTTCGTTGAGTTGAGCAAAATCTCACAAAGTTGAACAAGAAGACAAACTTGCAAGATCGGTAACGGAATCTAATGTTTACATTGACTAGATTGCCCTTGAAGATATCAATACTATCAATTTCCTAAAAGGAATGGTAAAAACCCATCAAGAATTATATTACCATCAAATATAACGTGTTATCGCAACCGTATTAGTGAAACTATAAGAAACGAATTCAATGATTGCCAATTCAGCTAGTACGATACATACGAATTCGTGTTTTCCAATTTGGCGAGTTATCTTGAAAGTTGGTATTGCTGCGATAATACGCAAGTACCGATAAAAGTTATTGAAAAGAGACTCAAAATTTCGTGAGCATAAACTTCTTGCGGAAATATTAGAAGAAATTTTGTGTTTCTACAAAGTTTTAAAAGAGTAAACTGTTTGTATCATTTCCTAAAAAGAATATCACAAGGCTGTATTTTCAAAACAAAAACTTGAACCAATTTTTGATAGATTTTGAATCATTTAAAATGCCCACTCACAAGGTATAGATCAAAGAATTACTTCCGGTTTTTTAAATTTTTTAAAAAAATATTGTAACTCAGCTTTTAGGTAACATAAAAACAAAACATGTTTTTTGATTTCAAAAAATAGCTCTATTCAATAAAATAACAAGCTTTCAATCATTGGCATGGCCAAGTAATTTTAGCACATTTTTCACATGTTGTATTTTACAATAAGGCAACTAATGAACTTTTTACTAACAGAAAGTAGTACTGTACCACTCCTCTAAATGTACTACTATTGAGCTGAAAAGAAATAATGACACAAATCTGTATCAGCACTATAAAAAAAGCACAAATTTTTTTTTTTACAAACTATGGGGAAATTTAAATATGATTCGGCTCATAAAGGGCACAAATGCGACCAAATGCCGAAAACCCGAGGTCAATTGGTTGTTTATTGGCTGAGAAAAAGGTACGACAAAATATGGAACGAAGACGAAATTTGCGTCCTAATAGCGGTTTTGTTCCACTACGTGAAAAACGCGCTAAAAAACAGATGTACCCCATTTGTAACCGTTAGCGATTGCAAAAGCAACACAGCAATAAATAAAAGACAGAAGCTTTTAAAGATGAATCACCTGAAATATAAATAATACACGAAATTTTATCGTGATCACGAGACAAATCAAAGAATAAAAATAGGTGTATCAAGAATCTTACAGCCATCATAAAATTTCAATAACAGTCGTAAAGACTGTGTATTTTATGAAAAAGAAAACCTATAATGGTTGAGGGGGGGGGAACGTGAGACATGTTAACAAATAGAATGAAAATGTATGAAATAAACCAAAATATTTGCAACAGTAAAATGAATTTTGTTTGGTTTTATTGACAAAAAGAAATTTAATAAGTGCATTTTTTAAAATAGAATTTTTATCGAGGTACTTCTCCATTAGAGCAGCAACCTTCATCGTCAAAATTACAGGGTAAAATACTTTTGAACTCATCTTATTTTATGTTCTTAAACAGGGTGGTCCCAAATTCATGGTACAAACTTAAAGGGTAAATACAAGACATTCTAACAATCACGTATTATATAGGAATGTATAGGCGTAAGTAACGCGGTGAGGCGTATATATAAACAGATGAAATAAAAGAAAAAAGAAATGGAATTATCGGTTGGTTTTGTTGCCGGTAGGGGGCAGCCGATGTTATCTGAGATTGCAACTGTAAATAGGTGTTTCTGAGATTGCAACTCTAAAGAGGTGTTTTTGAGATTGCAAGATGTAATATTGAAGATTATACATTATTTGAATTATTTTTTTGAGAGTTAAGAAATTTTTTTCTATTATTGGTCAGGATTCGAGGCTCATTTCGCTCCCATTGACATTTAATCTTGAGTTTGAAAATGGCTGTGATTCCATTTTAGTTAACGTCGTACGGGGTGAAGCAACAACTGATCTCGTAATTCTGGACTACGGTCAAGTGACGGAGACGACCCCTCAGTTGTCACGCCTTTTCCTAACCTCCACACCATGCCAATGTGAGGAATTTGAGCCACGACATACTGAACTTGCATCAGCCTCTCTACACGGTGGGTCTTCAATGGCCCCAGGTCTCGAATCCCCGACTGGACACGAGCTCCCGAACCATGACCACTCAGCTATCACGGCCACTTGTTGATTCTTCCCATCACAGCATTAATACGAATTCCGATTAGTTTCAAACTGAAGTCAATTCATTCCTGATACTTCAGTTAAATGCATCTAACGACATTCAGGATGGAATTACACGCGCCTTTAAACCATTCTTTTGTTGTCAACTCTTTTTTTTTACATGACAACGTCTATCCTTGCATAGTTTGAATTTTGGTTACTTGACTAATTTTGGAAATAATGTCTATCTCTATGCATGATTCTTTTCCTTCCTTCCTCAGTGGCTCGACAGCACAGGGTGGATCTTGGCCTTCTCAAGAAGCCTTTTCCAGGCTAGCTTTTTCCTTCTAGTGTTTTTCAATTCTTAGTTCTTAAAACTGGGGGATCTTTTTCCAGGCCATCAATCCATCTATCTAAGATTTGGCCTGCTCCTTCTGCGTGTGCCAATTGGTTGGGCATTGAAGAATTTTTTTTAGTGGTGCGGTCTTCGTCCATTCTGACAACGTGACCTGCCCATTTAATTCGATGTATTTGATGAAATTAATGATTTCAGATTCTTTATAGGATTGATACAGCTCGAAATTTGATCTTCTTCACTACGTTCCATTTTCCTGAATCCCTCCAAAAAAAATTTTTAAGATCTTTCTTTCGTAGATACTTATCATGTTCTCATCTGCTCGAGACACGAACCAAGTTTCACGTGCATAAGTTAATACTGATTTTAAAAGACTTTTATACAACAGAAACTTTTTTCTTTTGATTAAATTTGATTTCGTATATTTTCGTATTCCATTAATGCATCGATTGTCCATAGTAATTGTCTTTTGAATTTCAGTAATACAATCGTTTCTATTGTTAACTTCTGAACCTAAATAAGTGGAAACTCTCTGTCAACAACTTCAAAATTATACTCTTCAATTTTAAAGTGAGGCTTGTTAAAACAAGATTTATTGTAAGGCATGTATTTGGTCTTATTCTCATTGATTTTTTTCTGTCTCCTTCTGATGGCCTCTTTCTCAAAAGATAAAAAGGCTTGTCTTAGTGTGGTGGGTGTTCGGGCAATGATATCAATGTCATCAGCAAAAACCAACAACTGTATTGATTTATTAAAGATATTTCTCCTGGTATCGATATTGGAATCTCTTGCATCTTTTTCTAATGCTAAATTAAAGAGAAGACAAGCTAGAGTATCTTCCTGTCGAACGCCATTTTTTATTTCCAAAGGCTCCGAAAGATCATTCTGCACCTTGACCATGATCTTTGTTTCACTTGATATCGGACTTATGATTGCATGATTCTTTTATTCTGAAATAATTTGAAAGCAGCTTCATCATCTGGCAATCGCCAATTCGGGCATTACATTATAATCGTCTGTTTACAAACGAAAAAATTTTGTATTATTTGATGCTGGATCAATATTTGATACGATTGGTAGCTTTCGTAAGAGCAGTTGTGTTCATTTTTAGCTAGCTCTGCGTTAGCTAGAAAGTACCTTTGTCGAAAGTGTATTTAAATAACGAAATATTGCATGCACACTACGTGGCCGCGGTAGCCAAGTGATCTATGCATTGGACCGTGGCTAGCGTATCATGAGTTCGATCCCAGTACCACTGAAGACCCGCCGTGTAGGGGAGCGATACACGTTAAATCTGTCGAAAGCTCAAACGTCCTCCCGTTGGTGTGATGTGGTAGTTAGGAGAGGGGGTGCCAGCTCAGGTGTCGTCCGCGTCACTTGACCATGGTTCAAAATTTCGCGGACCGTCCCCAAACGCCCTCGTGTAGCTGAACAGTGGGACGTTAATATTCACTCACTCACTCGCATGCACACTACATTCGGCTGGAGTTTGAAGTCCTCACAAAATATAGTGGGAAAGTTTGGTATGATAAATCAGGTATTTATTAGGATGTGCCGAAAAGAATTTTTTCCTTCAATCTCTATACCCTAAAAAAGTTGCGTTTTACTCAGAGAAGTCAAAAGAGAAAGAAAACTTTTTCAAATATATATTTTTTTCTTGCTCTCGTGCAACGCGCTTAAAATTTGAAAAATAGTGAATTTTTGCTATTTTTTCACAATTATATAACTTACCAATACCGCAATCTGTTGTTCCAAATGTAAGTTTGGATATGGAGAAGACAAAAAATTAAAACATGTAAATTTGAAATATTTATTATCCGCACACAAAAAGTTCAAACATAAAAAAATGGTGCGTGGAATGCCACGCGATAGAAGTGAAACTTATTTGGCGACGTTGGTCTAAGTGCAGAAATACATCTAAATATATTAAACCGCTGGGGGAACTTATTAAATTCAAATGAAATTCAAAACTCATAGGCAACCGTAAGCGAATCCCGAACTCTAAATCGCATAATTTTCATTGCCATATAAAGCAAATGCTGTGGGGTCACTCCACGACGATCAACACGTCTTAATTCACTTGTGGCCATCATGAATGGTGTAACTCTAACTCCTTCCCTGAAGTTTCTAAAATGACCCAAGTAAATTACTGGGAAAGAGAGCTCCTCAGCATGTTCATCAAATAGCAAGCTTCTTGGTACATTCGCTTCTCCAGGAGTAATACGAAGATATTTCTCTTCATTCCATAACAACGTCTGTTACTGGGCTGTAAGACTCTCTTCAATAGTTATATTTTCACTGATTTCATCCTGAAGAACTTGAGACGCACTCTGTTTGAAATTGAAGAAACTATCATCGATTGTAACATCATACATTCTGTCCATTGGAGTAGCTACTAAATATTGCAACCATGTTTTGATGTTTCTTTTAGTAACCAAACCCATCAGATAACTAGTTCTGTGAATTTTCCTCCGTTTGATGTGAACATTGACATAGCAATCATCATCAACATTCCGTGGTAGTCGATTGACCATTGTATTGACGGATACTGGAACATTGATTATTTGCCCTAATATTTCAAATTGACCGTGTACATGTCTCAATAGCCTAATTTGCATGAAAGGTATTCGTGGAGAAATGAGTCTTTCTGATACCATATCCAAAGTAGGAAGATGTGCTGGAATTTCTGGGTATACAAAACCATTATATTTTGATAAATTTGGTATACTTTTCCTATTTAAACTTTGTCGGCAATTGTAGCACGCTTTAACGTCTTCTAAATTAATTCCCGGTAAAATATTTTGTAAAATATTTTTATGCTCAGCAACAGGCCGTTCTCAAATCATCTCTAAACCATAATCTATCACAAATCGAACACCCGTGACCGAAAGGATTATCAACGAATCACTTTTAGAAATCTTTGTGAGCAATTTTATGGGAATCATAGTCTTTGTAATGTAAGAGACTTGTAAGAGTTTGTAGACTTGTTGAGGGCTCTGTACTTGTGGACTGCACAGGGTGGTTCACAAAGTCCGTATTAATATGTGCTGGCATTAGATGAGTTTCAATAGCATTCCCATCATCAGTCATTAAATTCGGCATTAAGAGAATATTTTGCAATGTTTTTTTCCGTGCTAGATATTCTCTCATGTACTCTGATCGAGATTTGGCAGTAGCTCTTGACGAATTTGCACTATTTTTCTGTTTTTTTAACACTTTTTCGACTGGACTTTCTGTTAGTTTTTCTTTTCTTTTCCTTTCACGAAACTCTTTTCCTCTTTGTGCATTTGATTTAGGCATTCTGATTAGAATCAATAATAATTCAACGCAAATGAAAATTAAAAAAACAAATTAGCTGCCGAAAACATCACCATGTGGCCAACAATCTAAGGAAATATTTTAAAAAGGCACGCTTTTGCTGCAAGAGCTATTTTGTCTACACCGTAACGCAAACATCGAAATACATATAACCGTTGACAAATGTCTCCTGGTCTGGGGAGAAAAGGGGGGGGGAGTCGACCAATCGGAAAGCAATCATCCAACTTTTTCACGGATATGACGCAAGTCACAGGGTGCCTCCCCCTCGACCAAAACGAATCGAAAACCCAACCACGTGAAGAACGAATGTAGAAAAGTTGCAGTTTCTTCGTTTCTACCGAAACGAATTCCCCTCCCCACCAACTCCTGACCGCTGATGCTATTTTTAGCAAAGGCGAACCCCTCTCTTTTTTCACTCTGTTTACTCCCTCTCATAGGTTCACTAGCTAACTGAAGAAGAAGCCTAGATGCCTCTAGGCTGGTTCTGAGGAAAATAATATATTCCAGACCCCGCTGTCTTTTCCTCCCGCTCCCTATTTCCTCACCATTGCGACTATTTGGGGGAGATGGCGGGGGAAATCACTACTTCCGTTCGTTTTCTCCCTGTTACGCAAAACTGGGCAAATTTTCCATTCACTCGTGAGCATAGAAGTTTCCCTTCAAAAAGTGTGTGTGCTTATGATCATACGATAGAAGGGATAACGTCAAATTTTGTAATGTTATTTGTAATGTTTTGCTGTCCAGGGTTAGTTAGGTGAATAATAAAACAAGAAGGTATTAGTATTGTCATATAAAATTATTTATTCATATGTCTGTACTCATACAGTAATATTTTTTGCGAAATATACAACCTTATTTGTGAATTAATTGTATTCTAAGAAGGAAACAATTGGTTTATGGTAGCTGAAATAGGTTATAAATACTTTAGATTCAAAATTATTTAAATATTTAAAAAACTCCGCCAAGCGTTGTTCCGTACTTTGTCGTGCTTTCATTTGGATCATTTGAAATAATTAAATTGAATTTTGTTTTTTAAAAAACCTACAAGGCTTTAATTTGTCTCTTTTGAAACAAATCTTCATTATATATATATATATAAAATCCCCATTTAAAATAATAGGCAATTTATTCAGAAGAGTTGATCCTGCTTCAGTGTAGGCAACTAAATTATTGTGAATGAATTCGATAATTTTCTCTACACTTTGATTTGGTGAGATATAAATAGTAACCATTAGAGTTATTTGTCCATTTCCTGCTCTACATTTCGCTGCACAAATTTCTCTGATACATGACTCATTAAACCCAAATAATTCAGTAGTATTTGATGCTACATACATTTCTGAAATGACATAATTTGTCGTATCTCCCTTATTTTTATATATAGCAACTCCACTAGCTCTGTGATTGTGTCTTTGGAATTTAGCAATACAATGTAGAGCATCTATGTTTTCTTCATTATTTATTAAAAGTAATATAGTTTCATGTTGCATAACACTGTCATCGAGATCCAAAGTATGTGCACAAAAACTTTGACAATTCAAAGAATATATTGATATTCCCTTTTTTGTGAAAATGAAATTTGTGAAGATATCTGTGATTGTTTTAAGTTTGTTTTGTGTGTGTGTGTGTAATAACCTTTTAAATTCATTTTGTACATCTCTGAGACATGTAGATTCTCTTAGGACATCTTGGAACGGAATTTTCCCTAACAATGTAAAGTCCTTTAAGACTTCTTGCTCCTGATAACGCAACATATACCAATTGTTGAGAATGTGTTTTCTCATACTTATAACAAGTCTTGAAGGACTTTATATTGTTACGGAAATTTCCGATCCATTGTTACGAGCGTTACAAACCCCAGCATAACAATGTTTTGCTTCTTAAAACTCATCAATCAAGTTCACTCTCCAGCAAAGCATGCCTAAAGAAGTTATCACTTCAAAGATAACCTAAATATGTTTTTCTAAAATTAGTAATACTTTGCAATTTTATTCATTTTTAGTTTCCCCCTTCAATAAACAGAAGTTAACGAATGGTAAACAAATTTTTCATTTTGAATATTTTTAATACTCACGTGAAGATATTTTTAAGCATATTTCGTAAAGTATGCATAACACGTTATTACATGAGGTACATTATTTCATTCTAATAATGTACTTTAAAGCCAAATTTTTGGAAAATTCATTTGTGTGTGATCATGATTGTTGTCCCAATCAAGTTCTTATCTCAGCATTACGTGCTTTTTAGATACTTCGTTTACAGTTTTCCAGTATTTAGGTGTTAAGGGATACTTAGTGGATATATGTATCTTAACTCAGTGGCGTAACAGCCAATTTATCTAAAGGCCTACTGTGCTCAACTCAGTATACGTGATCTTGGGCCCTGATATACCAAGATCCCAGGGCCCCCAGACATTACTTATATTCTAACAAATAAAATATATAGGATAAGGAAATGCTGGTATAAACTTTGAGTGCGCGCATACGTGCTAGCTTGGCCCAACGGCCAATTTACAGGTGCTAAAGGTTGGTAAAAACAGTACTAACTTTTCTTAAATTCTAAAGGTTGTGTGATTTTTACATATGTGTTTTAAAACATATTGTTAAAAATTAATAATCAATACTGCCAGACACGTTCCATCGACGGTAACTTTCAACAGACGCTTAAAAACTTGGATAAAAGTAATGGAACTTTTCTTATTTTCTAAGGCTTGATTTTTATATATGATACTCGTTAAACTATTTCAATATTTGTTGTAAGCAACCAGACCACTCGGATGGGCCAAACATCCCCCAGACACACCTAAAGGGTCTCTATGCGTATGACCACAGGCGTGATAGTTTTAGATAGTTTTAAAAGAAAACTTTATAAAACTTGTGTTATTAAAGTTTAATATTTTCACGCTTATTTATAGCGATAATTATTGCATAATAAAATATAAGTACATTTGAACTCGTAATGATAATTATGTACAAATCCTTGTTGAAGAAGAACGTGTTTTATTAGCGATATTCAGAAAATTAATGGTTATAAAAAGCAATCAATTTTATAAAATAAAAGTTTATTGGCAGCTGGTAAGAAGAAAAATAATACAAATTTTATTATTAGAAAATTTCAAAATATTTCATGTAAATATTAATCATTATTCAGTAAGTAAGCTATCCTTTTTCAAAAAATTTCAATCTTCATTATTATGATAATTGAAGTTGTGACGGGTGCTTACGCGTTTCACTAACCTTCTCTCAAAATCTTTTAAGATTGTATTTATTTTAACCAATCCCCGCTGAGAGCTAAAAGTGTGACTTATGCAAACAAGATAGTTTCGGGTTTAGCGAGTTCGAAAGAGATATAAAAGGGAGAAATGAAATGAAGAGAAGAGGATGACTACGTGTTTTGATAGAAGAGTTAACTACGAGATTGATTAAGAAGGTGATTCTAGGAGATTAGTTTAACTAAGTGAAGTTTGTTAGCAGAAGGAAGATAATTGAAAAAGGTTCATTAATTCGGTTCGGACGTAGCTGAAGATATCAAAGATTGAAGCCGCTCTATAGATCCTTCAAGTAGTAAGGAATCCTGTCTTAAAAGGGATATCAGGTCTGTTGTTTTCCTAAATTAAGTTATAAATGCGTAGTTTGATTATATGCGTTATCCGCCGGGGTTTCAGTTAGTGTTCCGTCGTTCATTATTGAATTCTGAGCTCACTCCACTGTAATTTGTTGTCCTTAAAGTTTGATTAATATTTGTGTATTTCTATCATAAGGATTAATAAATAATAGTGATTTATTAATTACGTAGTTGTTAATTATGAATCCAACATACTCGAATTTAGATAATATGCAAAGGGGAGTTAATAATCATAGGGGTAGTGAGAAACTACGACAAAGTTAGATATTTCATCATTAATCCAATGCTGATGTTCAATATCTTCATTATCATCATCAGCATCTTTAGTATCTTCTTCTGTAAAATAAATAATATAACTAAAAATGAAATAGTTTTACAAGTTTATATAAATAATTCAAATTGAAAGAGAGTAGAATACCTGATTCAGCTTGAAGGGATTCACTAGCAAAGGCCGGTAATTGGCCTCCATTAAACCAGTTGAAATGATATTAGTTGTCTTTCAATGTCCTCCCATTATTTTCAGGACTAAAAATGCCAAGTCCCTTCATATGAGCCTTACTCCAATGACTACTGATGTAATTAACTCGCCGAAACTGCTGCAAAAGCTCCCTCTAGCACGGTGGCAATTTGCTCGCATCAAAGTTTTAACATTTTTTCGATTGAACTCTTCATTAACTTCAGAAACTACACTCAAGAGCCAAAACATTATGACCACCCCTACATTTTGCAATGAACTCACCTGGATGACGTGGAAGGCACGTGATCAGGTGGAAGTGGTATTTAACTGCTGCTGGAGAGTCTGAATAATCATTCTTTTACTTACTTCTGTGTGTGATGGGAAAGGCTGCGGATCTAAGCGACTTTGATAGAGGGCAGATTGTGTAATGGCTCGAAGGCTCGGAACAAGTATTTCCGAAACTGCACGACTTGTGGGTTGTTCGCGATCTACAGTTGTTAGTACTTATGCAAAGTGGATGAATGACGGTGAAACTGGCAGTAGACGACATGGTGTTGGACGTCCACACGCTATCAAAGAAAAAGGTCGTCGGAGACTGTCTCGCATGGTGAAGCAAAACCGGAGCCAGACAATGGTTCAGCTGACAGCCCAATACAATGCAGGGCCAAGTAGAATAGTATCGGAGCACACTGTTCTGCGGACACTGTTGGATATGGGGCTACGCAGCAAACGTCCCACTCGCGTGCCTTTGCTGACCAAGCATCATCGCCAACTGAGCCTGCGTTGGGCCCCGGAACATCGCGACTGGTCCATGGATCAGTGAGAGAGAGTTGCCTGTTCAGATGAACCACGGATTGTCATTCATCAAGCCGATGACCATGTCAGGATACGCCATCTTCCAGGCGAACAGTTGCTCCCTCAATGTACAGTAGGTCATACACAGGCCGGTGGTGGCGGTATCATGCTTTGGGGGGACGTTCCATTGGGCAT
Source organism: Trichonephila clavata (assembly GCA_019973975.1). NCBI lineage: Eukaryota > Metazoa > Arthropoda > Arachnida > Araneae > Nephilidae > Trichonephila > Trichonephila clavata. Next base: position 46,346 of record BMAO01034042.1, read on the forward strand.
CTCTGGGATCCGTGGTTGTGGTAGAGCAGATCATGAATGCTACAGGGTATCTGAACATCATTGCGGACCAGTTGCACCCTTACATGACCTCTGTTTTTCCAGCTAGAAATGGAATGTTTCAACAGGACAACGCCCCATATCACAAGGCTAAAATTGTGTTGGAGTGGTTCCAGGAACATGATGCTGAATTCTAGTTAATGTCCTGGCCGCCTAACTCACCAGATCTCAATCCGATAGAACACATTTGGGATGTCATGGGACGGCAGCTCTGGGTTCAAAGACCACCAATTCGCAATATCTCGGATTTGCGTGACCGTCGCTTAAACATCTGGTACAATCTGTCTCTGGGCATCTACCAAGGACTTGTGGCACCCATGCCAAGGCGGGTTGAAGCTGTGTTGCGTGCCAACTCATTATTGACAGGTCTTCATAATGTTTTGGCTCCTGAGTGTATATATGTGTTGATGAATAGTTGTAGTTTAGCAGCACCTACATCAATGATTCCAAGAACGTTGTAAACTCCATAAATAAATTTCTGTATTGTGTTAAATACACATTTTGCTCAATTTCTAAGTCACTGAATAAATCTGGATCACCGAATTTCCGAAATGCTTCCTGGTACTCTTCATTTTTCTTCAGTTTATTGAATGGCTTTTGTTTGCCTTTTTTGAAAAAGCAGGATTGTAATCACATCTAGTGATTGCATGAAATCCTGGGAAACAACGGCTTAAAGAAGATCCTAAATGTTTGTAAAATTTAGCGATTTAAATATATCTTACTTTATTTCTGATGCCAGTTAGCATATCCACGTGTGGGAATTATCCTTTTTTAAATGACGCATATTGTTCAACATGATTTCTGCAATGTCGGTAACAGTACATCAAATAACAAAATTAGCTTGAGCATCAATATTGCAGATATAATGAATAATTTTAGTGTCAGCTTCCTCAAGATCAGAGCACGTTAGATTTTCATCAATATTAAATACAACTATATTGTTAAAAAAGTGACGTTTCTTGAAATTAGCGATAATAATTTTGTTGTTCATAAATAGTACCATCTCTTCAGTTGACCAGTGCAGTATAAAAAAAATCAGTGAGAGCTTGTTTGAACCGTATACTTTTTAATTCTTTCGCGAAATGAGACTGTCGAACTTTATCAGGTCCAGTATTGTTAAGCACCAATTGTGTCTGTTCATGTCAGAGAAATCTTTTACATACGAAGAAAATTTATCAGAAAAATAATATCAAATCTTTTTTCATTTAATTGTGTGACAATGTGTAAATTTTTTTTTAAATACTGCCAAACGTTTTTGGGACATTTTTCATTGTGTGAAGTAGAAAAATCTATCAATTATTACAAAATCTATGTGAAACGGTGGTTCATGTTCGACGTCTTTTTCAAAACATTTCATTAAAATAGATTTTTAGTCTCATTTAATTAAATTGATTACTATTTATTGATTGATTATTTTATTAAATTGATTGCTGTTTAAAACCATACATTTTCTGAATATCGCCAAAAAAACACATTCTTCTTAAGTCAACAACGATTTGTACGTAATTATCATTACGAGTTCAAATGTACTTATATTTTATTATGTAATAATTATCATTATAATTAAGCGTGAAATTATTACTTAATTATTACTGAAGTCTTCCATTAGACTATTAAAAACCCAAGTTTTAAAAAGCTTAGAGGCCCTTTAGGTGTGTCTGGGAGGATGTTTGGCCCATCCGATTGGTCTGGCTGCTTACAGCGAACATTGAAAAAGTTCACTGAGTATCATACATAAAAATCAAACTTTAGAAAATAAGAAAAATTCCATTAATTTTTTGGAAGCTTTTAAGCGTTTGTTAAAAGTTACTCCCGATGTGGAACGTGTCCGGCACTATAGATTATATTAATTTCTTATAATATGTCTTAAAACATATGTAAAAATGAACCCTTAGAATTTGAGAAAAGTTAGTACTGTTTTTACCGACATTTAGCACCTGTGATCTGTAAATTGGCCTTCGGGCCAAACTTGCAGGTATGCACGCACTCAAAGTTTATACTAGTACTACTTTATCCTATATATTTTATTTGTTAGAATATAAGTAACGTCTGGGAACCCTAGGATCTTGGACTATATGAGGTGTATGAGCAGATGTTCCGGTCAAGGGGTCAGTCTGACGCGTGAAACCTTCAGTGTTAAGTTCCCAAGCAAGCTTGGTACTAATTTATCGATCCCCGAAGGGATGAAAGGCTTAGTCAAACTTGCCCAGCCCACGTTTTGAACCTCGAACCTGTGGTGTGGAAGCGCGATGCACTAACCACTCAGCCACTGGGCTTCATATATGTATTTTAGTCATCCTAATTTTAAGGGATGGATGATACGATCAAGACTTCGAAACTATCACCGACTAAAGATGCAATTTTTAGATTTATTTTCATTTGTCACGGTCTTTTTGGTGTCTTACTGGTAGCTTGAATTTATAATAATCAATATTATCCTCTGAAATATCAGAGCCACCTGGTTTTCGGGGTTTTTTTTGTAGGTTTTAAGTGTTTCCTTCAAAGTTCTTTGGTGAGTCTGCGGTTTTTAATGTCATGGATACCTGAATGAGTAAGTGAATATTAACGTCGTACTGTTCAGTTACTCGATCGTTGATACCTCAGACTCACTGATAAGACACTAAGAATGCACATTAGTTTTTTATTCAGTTACAATCACAACACAAAACACAGACACGAACTTAAATTATAATCTTTTATCAATATTTTAAATATATTTAAAAATATTAATACATTTTCCGAGTTGCTAACACGTTGCTTAAGGCGATATGGTACCCCAAAAATCATCACTTTATAGAAATTTTTTATTGGCTTATTTGATACCTCGAATCTTTATAAACATGCGTGCAAAATTTCAAAGCTTTAAGTGCATTTTTTATCATATTATGGAGCAATATTTGATGCTGGACAGCAACTACCACGACCACATTTCAGATTATCTGCTAGAAAAGAGCTGATAAAAAATGAATTAATTATTTTTCTACCGCGCATAAATGAGATTGACATTATATATGCAATAACAAATCATTTCAAGACAGAATTGTGCAATTCATGCAAAAATTCTAGTTTGTGAACTGTTTATTGGGGGGGGGGGGACAGCAAATGGATTTGGTCAAGATTTAAAAGTTGTGCGGGTTTTTTATGATATTATTATGAATGAAATTAAAACTTCAAAACGGATCCTCCCAAAGCACAAATGCGAAATCTCATTTTGATAACTCAGAGAATTAAAAATCTAATTCGCAAGAATAGAAAAACTTTCCCATTTTTATGTATTTGTTTCTGGTGATACATATATATATATATATCCCCTGTGTGTGAAATTCAACACTTTTCTTATTAAAATATTTTAAGATATTTATTTAAACAAATGCACATTTGCAGTTCTTCAATTTTGACATATTTTACCTATAAATTGTTATTTAATTTTGCTTTCATTCGTGTACAATATTTAACATGCGAAGGCTTTTAAAATCATGGAAATAAAAAAATAAAGGTCAAAATTACGAGGTCCGTCGCCAAAAGCCCTCGTGTATAGCTGAAAAGTGCGACGTTAATACTGACTCACTCAAAACAGTAATAAAATCATCTATCAATAAACAGTCTATGCAAAATATGAGGAGAGTGTAGTTTTACAGCTTTATTTTTTTAATGTGACAACGAGCAGAGAAATACTTTTCTGCATACACATACATAGTTAAAATAGATAAATAAATATATACATATGCATATCGAGTTGAAAAAAGAAACAGGAAAAGCTCTAAAATTATTGACAGAACATTAATTCAGTGACTCTGATAGATATAATTTCGCTTTATCATGCTAATAAAATGTAATCTGAATGTTGTTGCAATATTTCATTGTTAGCATTTTTTCGCTGCTTCTATCATAACATCTTTGCTCATCTTACCATAATTTGAATATATTTATATATATTTGATTTAGTTTTGTTGATAATGAAATTTTAAGATTTTATAATTTGAATTCTGAATATATATATATATAGTTGCTGTCGAAAATATATGAAGTAGTCTTCTTTTGAGTTCCATATTTTTGTTAACGACAAACACGTCAAAAAAAAACAAGTAATTGATTAAAATCCACTACCTGGGGCAGCATGCCCAATCCCTTTTTTCAACTCTGAGAACCCTGTACTGAAAAAGGAAATTCTACAACTTTCTATGTCACTTAATTGGTTGAAAATTAGTATGATACAATTCAGTTTTGGGAAAAGTTCAAGTACACACCAGTTACAATTATAGCTTTTGCAAATTTATAGGTTTATAGCAGTATATAGCTTTTACAAATTTTTAATGCGATGTGTCTTGAAGAATTGCCCTCCAAAAATATTTAAAGCAAATGAAAGGGATTGCAATAGCGGTATACCGGTATTTTGAGCCATTTGTACAATTTTGTAATATCGGTGTTCACAAGCTTAAATACCGGTTTTTCGGTATTTACTAGTAATTTTTTAAATTGTCTCCTCTATTGTTCAGACATCGCCAACCTAGCACAATAGTATACGTTTTTGTTTTTATGTCTCCCTAACGGGCGAAATTAATTAGACTGTAAATATAAAGATGCTTCGTTCAATCAAGAGAAGTGATAAAATATGTGAATTATCCAAGGCGGAGGGTCAAAACTATTCTATTACATCTCAGAGTGATACTGCACACACGCAGGATTCGTAGTCTGATATTCGTATCTGTGACAACAAGGTTGTTAGTTCTGAAGAAAGTGCGTAATATTTCGATATTTTTTAAATTGGGGAGTTTGTTATTCACATTGTATTTGCATATCATACTTGTATTTACATATCATGATTTTATAAATGAAAATGAAAAAGAAGAAAAGAGGCCAATTCAAATTTGATCAAGTTTTTTGTAAATTTTCTAAAAAACTTTTACCCACAAACCTTATTTACATTTAGAAGAAATCGGTACAGTTATATTGAAGATGATCATGACACTAATGTCGATAGTGAAAAATTGTTTCTTTTGAACAAAAATTAGAATTAGCGATAACTAAAAAATTTCAACAAACCAAAATACAATACAAAAATCAGCTATATATCCAAAACCATCCGACGAGAAATCAATTTATTTGAAGATGAGGGATTTAGAGGTAAATACTTGGAAGAAGTCTATCGCGTATTGCTAATAATACCACCGACTATTGTAGATGCCGAAAGGACGTTTTCGACAGCTGGTAATTTTTGCACATAATTACGTTCCAGGCTTAATGACAGTTCAATTAATGCAGTTCAATTAAGTTTTTTAAGATCCCATTTCAAAAATTTGTAATAGCACCACAGACTGAATAGTGATAATTACAGGGTTTTTTTAGTGTGATTTAAATAAATATATAAGATGTTACTTTACTCTTTTTTGTGATTTTTTTTACAATTATAATTTAAAAATTACAAAATAATTTTTTGTAATGTTTACACTCTAATAAAACTGGCAAATTAAAGCAAAGAAAAATACCTGTATTTCTTTCTTTTCTTAAAACTTCTACTACCGGTATTAAAACCGGTATCCCGGTATTAAGATCTAAAAATTACCGAATACCGGTATTGAACTTTTGGTCCGATATTGCAATCCCTAAATGAAAAGTTGCATGAACTAAAGCTCTTTACATATATATGCATATATGTGTGTATTCTTGGTAAAAGGCACATTGAAATCTGCTGAAACAATTTCGTAAAAAATCCATAAAATTAAAAATATATTCCAGAATTATTTTGTCGATAAAAAAAAACTCCAGACAAAAATGTAAAATATATTTTTTGGAAATTATATTCTATATCGTGGCAGTAAAATCGCATAAGTTGTGCATAATGTGCTATTAAAAATTTTGTAGTTTTGAAACTGAATTCATTTATGTAATGTTATGTAGGATTTGGCTGAGTTGATATCACACAGCTCAGGTATTATCTTCGTCCCCTGATTTTAGTTCAAAATTTTGAAGTCCGTCTCCAAGAGCCCTGTGGTCGTGGTAGCCTAGTGGTCAAGGTAACGGACTCGTGGCTGGCGTGTTATGAGTTTGAGCTTAGTTCCGATGAGGACCCGCCTTGCAGAAAGGGCCGATGCATGTTAAATCTGTCGAGGCTCAAACGTTGGTGTGATGTGGAAGTTAGGAGAGGGGGATGCCAGCTCAGGTGTCGTCTTCGTCACTTGACTTTGGTTCCAAATTACGAGGTCCGTCACCAAGAGCCCCGGGCAGCTTTAAAGTGTGACGCATAAAGAAAAACTCTCTCTCTCGTAATCTTTACCTATAAAGTTATCATTGAAATAAAAATAAGATTTATAACATGTTAAGCCTCTTATAAGGGTTTTTAGAAAATATTTATTATCCCTCTTTTTTTTTAGAAATAGATTTCTAAAAAAAGCAGATAGATTCTGCCGATACCTGTCTTTCACATTAAAAGTTTATTAACAACTTTTAAGGTGTGAATTCCTTTAAAAATGAATGTGACTAAAGATATTTTTAAAATTTTCAGTTCATTTCTCTGTTTTTACATTACATTCCAAGAGGTGAAAGCGTTAACAGATTATCAAAGTAAATCGTTGTTCAACGCCGTTCGACATCGCTCAGAACCACCATAGTAGAGATGTCAGTATTGTTTGTCAATCGATACATGTAACGCATAAAGGCGTTGCTTAGCAACCGCGGAGCTGGAATCTTAAAAGGCACTACTTTCACGCGGTGGATTCTGGCTACATCTTTTTACGCGACTTTGATGATGTCGTATCACCTGCGAACTGTATAGAACAGCTGACTCGTGTGCATTTTTACTTCCTATTTTTCATTCCTGTTTGATATTCGAAACCCTACGGCATCACGACTGCAAAGAAAATGTTCTCAGCTGTTGAATTTTGGTAAAGTCATTGATTCTAATGAGAGTCTCGAGAACTAACTCATTAGCAGTCCAATATTTCTTTGTTGATTCTGAAAAATCAGCTCGCAAGTGAAAAAAGGACGACTCATTTCATTAGGTGTGAAGGAAATATTGTACAATTGTGTTTTCTTTTTTTAAAGTATGTTTTGTTTTGTTGTTTGTACCCAATTATGAGAATGACAGAAGGAACAATTACATCGTAAACTTATTTTTGGAAATCGGAAAACAAAGGAAGGAAAAACGTGTCATTATTTGAAAGTTAAGATAGCTTTAAAGTTTCTTTTTTCAGTTCCCTGAATTTTAATTGAAATTGCAAATAAACAAATCTGAGACTATATAATATAAGCATTCTTTCATGAATAGAACAAAATTATGTCCTGAAATGGAACGTGAATGACTAATTATGAAATTCATGTGCATTTTCACCCCTCATCGTAGGACTTTGAGTTTTTTTCCCCTGTTTTAAAACTGGATAAAAAAATTTTATTAATTCTATAATAATGCAGTAAAATAACTCTTGATTTTTATTTCACTCAACTATTATAAACAATGCCACCCAGCCATTATGATGGATATGACCCTCGGGTTCGAATCCCGATTAAGGCATGGATGTAATCTTCGGGAAAAGAAATTGGACTTTCACCTGAAATGGGATTCCCGTCTCGAATGGAAAGCAGCGCACCCCTTCTGTTCCATGCTGGGATCATCGCTTGTGATAAATGTCTATATTCTTCAGGTTTTTTTTATGTTTCTGTTCTTCCACTTGTTTTCATATGTATCCCAGGATAAAAACACACAGCAACAATATAAACAATTTTAAAAATGTTGGCAATGAATGCTTTGAAAAAATTTCGATTTAATCGATACAATATCCGAAAAGTTCACTTGTGTGAAATAAGTTTTGGGGTGAGGTATCTTAGAATGATCACAAAACTCCCCCCTCTCTCTCTGTAAAATATAAATCAATCAAAAACTAAATTTAATTAAAGCATTAATTTTCATTGCATATACAAACACGTTAAAAAAATCAGATATTTTCTTAATATACTTAGAGGTTTTTACCTCTGAAAGATGAGAATTTTGGAAATTGTTTAGTTAAAAGGAGATGAATTTGACTTTTTCTGAGTCTGGTATTTTGTTTAGTTAAAAGGAGATGAATTTGACTTTTTCCGAGTCTGGTATTTTAAGAACTATATAAAACTATATATAATGTTTGTTAGTTTTGCATATATAGTTCTTAAAATACCATATAGTTTTATAGTTGTTAAAGGTGATAAGGGAGGGTTATACATAGAAGTTTCTATTATTGAACAATTAGTCCTACAGACTTGAAATATGATTAGCATGTTGTTTTTGTTGAGAAGAGTTCCGCTAAGAACAGATTTAGGAAAATCGACTCCCAAGTGTGTTACGGGGCATAAAGAGAAAAAATTGCGTTATAAGACTATGTGACTCACAAACTTCAAATTTAGTGCGCATATTTCTTTTGTTGAGTACAGATCCACTAAAAAATGGGTTTTGTGGAAATCAACTCTGATGGGGAGGGGGTTACTATACGTCTCAATACTTCCCTTTTTTAAATTCAAGCACTGTCCTTTTTAAATCGAAAAGCGAGGGTTATAAAATGTTTTTCAGTACAAATATATATATGTCGCGTTTCTAGTCAACACCAAGCAATTTTTGAAAAACAGTTTTTATTCAAAGAGCGAATTCTACGTCTGCTCTCAGAGTGAAACGGACACCATGTAAAGTATAAGTGGCTTTCCACTTAGACATGTTCCAAGTACCCTTCTTATTAAAGGTGTATATTTGAAAGCTAAGCATGACATACGATGTAATAAAAATTAGTTCTGTTTAATAAAAAAAAGTTCTGTTTAGGGCCATCTGTTCCTCGAAAGAAGTGGGTACTAAATTTGAGACTTGAAGATGTAACGGAAAATAAAAAGTTAAAAGTTGTATAGGGAATTCAATTTTAAGTCTAATTTAATTATCCTTACATTTTTATATATACAGTATATAGCTGTAGAATACCAGGAAATACCCAGCGAAGCTGGCAGGTAACGGTTAGTATATATGTGTGTGGTGGATAAAGTAAAAACCGGGTGATTATATATTAATAATTACCAATAAAAAAGTTCGATTAATGGGATGAAATCAGTATAATTTATAGAAATATAGATAGAACTACTTTTGAGATCTAGCCCGATATAATCAAGAACGATTTGTTTCTTAAGCCAATCGGAATTATTGAATCCGAATCCTACGAAAAATTGAATGGACTAAATTCATGACGGTCACATGATAATATAAGCACGTGTTCTACATTGAATTCAAAACGGACAATAAACTAGGTCGTACTTTTTATTCTATTTGTAAAACTTAGATAAAATTTCAAATTGCATGACTGGGTTAAGATTCTCAAGAGTTATAAAAAGAAATTTCTGAAAAAAGATTTTAAAATTAAAGAAAAAAAAGTCTTGTTTTATACATGTACTTTTAAATAAATTGACAAATATTAATTTTTTTTAAAAAGTTTCTGTAAAAAGCGTAATTTGGCAACAACGAAGTGCATGAACTGATTTGCTGAAAATAGATAATTGCATTTATCGTGACTATGACATCACATGAGTTTTTAAACTTAATTGGCTAAAAACACGTGATTTGAAATTATCATATGATTATGACGTCACATGAATTTAGTCCATTATGAATCATATTACAGTTTTTTGTGGGATATGGAGCAACAAAGGCTATTATTCCTGTGATCATGTTAGCAACGAATTTATCACAATAACATACAAGAAATACCAGATATTGTAACTTTATTTTAGTAAGTTGCGTACTAAATGGTATTTTATAAATATATGATGCACTTATTTTTTATTTAAATTTTTAACATTATTTTTCTAAACGTTATCGTTTCTTACGTTATTTTTCTAAAAGATTATTTACTTCTTTCATGTTCTCCTTACTATACCAATATGTATGACATAAAATGGAAACACAAATATAATAAATAGAATACATTATAAATTTTTCTTTTGAATGGAATTTCTATCATGATCCCACAAGTGAACTTTGCACCAGAGCTTGTTTTCAGTTCAAATTAGCCCTGTTGCTATGCATAAATCAGCGTTTCTCAAACTGTGGGGCGCCCCCCCCCTAAGGGGGCTTGACAACTCTACGAGGGGGACGAGAACATATTGAAAGCCAAAAACAAAAAATGAATAAAAAAAGTTATTAATTTACTGAAAGTAAATTTAAAAAAAGCACATTCTGACATAAAAAAATAAAAAACGCATTTACACTGTTATAATACGCTTATAAATGTATCAAAACTACATAATATTTTTTTATAATTAATATAACAATACTGCGTTAAGAACAAGTTAAATAATTACCAGTGACTCCATGGAATTGTTATATATGAAATTATACACAAAAATTAATTCTTATCTTGATAATTAGTAAGGTTTATAACTAATCCCTTAACTGCCGACTAAAAGTTACGCGATTCACTTTCCAGCGCCAACCATTTCGCACGTAGGCGCGCGTATGTGATATACTGGAGGGAAAGGGGAGAAAAAGGAATAAATAAGCAAATAATCTGAAATAAATAAATTCTTCTCAAGCATATTATCGATGTCCTTTTATTGCATTCCAAAGCCTTCGGCATAATTTTATGGATAGCAGTGCACAGAAAAGATCGCACTTTTAAAAGACGTATATATACGTTCGGGGCAATTAATACTTTAGCTGGACGAGACGTTTATATACGCCGGTGGTACTTAAGAAGTTAAAGTCGTATTGTAGCTTTAGAGCCAATGTATAGTAGTATTGAATTCAATACATTGTTATTATAGGGTGGGGGGCGATGAAAATGGTGATAAAATATTGGGTCGCAAATATTGTAACTTTGAGAAGCAATTGGCATAAATAGATAATGATAAATAACAAGTGCGAGATTTAAATATATATATATATATATATATATATATATATATGTTTTTTAATAAAATAAATGTAATATATTTTTATAGAAAACAGAAACCCTATATAAATGGTTCAAGGTTTCTTTCTTAAAGCCCACAAAGCAGATATGAGCTTCAATTATCAAAAGTTTTATACAAAAAATTGCTGATTTAACTTTTTAAACAAAACAATTTTAGAAAGAAAGGCTTTGCGTACACCCCTGGATTCCAACATATTGCACATTAGATCTTTCTGTGTCCTTGTCATTTATCTCGGATACGAGGAGCGTAATTTTCTTCCTTTCATAGCCCCTTTTTATCAAGATTGTCAACAATAGCCTGATAAATGGTTTTATAGCACGTACTAAATTAGGAATTTTATATCCCCCACCGCACGAAATTTATGATCCATCTAATGGAACGGCTGATGTTTTGAAATCTCTGCAGTCAAAAACGGGATATCTTTATGAAAAAGTTACTTGCGAACCTGCGTTTGCCAAAATATTGACTTTGCAAACAATCTAATCTTAGAGGGTTTGAAACACTTACGCATCAACAGCGATTCCAGTGAAATATGTCTTTGTGATAGAAGGGTGGAGGATTAATATAAATATTCGATTTCCGTGCATGCTTTTCAGTTTTAGTTTTTTTGGCTAATAATGTTTCAACACACACGCGTCAAAACTGAGATAAGCTGGCAAGATAGACTTGCTAAATAAACTTTTGAAAATTCTAGATTTAGATTTTAAAAAATGCATATTGTGAAATTGAGTAACGCGCTCGTCATCGTTTCTGCTGTTTTAAACAGCTTTTGCTATTTTTTTTATTACCTTACCAAACATGTTTTTAACCTCTTTTAATTAAGGTTCTATTATCTAAGACGTAATAAAAAATGTTTATTTCAAAAGAATATATGAAAGAAAACGTATATTAAATGAAAAATATTAAGAATATGCATTTTTTTAAAAAAGAAAGTACGATATATAAGAAAATGTATTTTAAACATTTATATTTTATTTTATTCAATTGAAAACATAGAGTGAGTAAGTATATATCAATTTCGTACTCTAGAGACTATTTAAAACAACAGAAAATATAGGCAAAATAAAAGTTAAATGTATTTGGCAAAAACGGTGATAAAAAAAAGTGCAAATACACGCAAAAGACCTCCAAATTTGATCTATTTTCAATGATTTTAACATGCTCCGTATTGTACTTGATATGATACTTGTGTGACTTCTCTGTACAGTAGAACGTCGTTTATCCGAATCAATTGGGACCGGACACCGTTCGGATACGCGATAGTTTGGATAACCGAAAACCGAATGCGATCCATGCAGTATATGAAACCGGACACTATACAAATATTGAAAATAATCACATGCAGGAAACGTGCTTGAAGAAAAAGCAAAATAGGTGCAAAATGTCGCAATTTTACCTTTATTGTGGAAAATAATCACTCACTTTTCGCTGTACCATTGTACACCTTCGTTTTTTCGCTGCAAGGTCTCTGGTTCTCTTGAGCAGCAGTAGTTGAGTAGGACAGCACTCTGATTGTTACTCGTACCAGAAACGTGTCAGCATTTGATGGACCCTTGTGCTACTTTCGTTGTTGTTCTTGTCTTCATCCGTTTCATCGTCTACAGGGTCAGATTCTTCTTGCACTGAAGTCACAATCTCGTTATCATTTAGCAATTGAAATCCACAGTCTTCTGCATCGCATGCCATCCAGGTTTCTACATCTTCATCGCATTCTTGAAATCCTGGGATCGATTGGACAAAGTCGGTCATCTCCTCTCTGGGGTGGTCATTGAAGTATTTTTCGCCCTCTATATATCTGGCCACAGCTTATTCTATGCATTTTTCACCAAATCACACAACTGAAATTCCCCAAATTTCCCTCCCCTTGGGGTTTCCCATCACTTTTGGCCTCACACGAAGCAACTGTTAAGCATTGCACTGTCCGAAAACGTATTCATATACAGTACATGTAGTTGACAAAAAAAAACTGGTCCGGATAATAAACGTTTGGACAAATGACATTCTACTGTATTTATCATCTGGACAATATCACATCGATTGTCAATCTAATATTCTAAACATAACCTCCATAAGTTGACTAACTGAATCAAATCTACTTAAGAATGGTATATTTCGTTTCATAATTGCATTATTTATTATAGATACTTAACACTCTGATATGCTACACTATTTACCAATAAGTATTTGGACACCCTGACAAATGAGAATATCTGCGCTCCTGACCTACGTCATGCCTTCTATACTTAATTATCGAGAAGGAAACAGCATCGGCATTAATCACATGCAAAATGCCGAGAAATTCAGAGTTGTCTGACTGCGAGGAAAGGCTTAAGTATTGGAAATCATACAAAAAGTAGATTCTTAAGGTATGGTGACTACCTTCGGAGCACTTATTTTAAATATATAAATTTTTAACTAAATAAACACATTTTTATTTGAAATGAAGCACAAAACTAGGAATTCAAATACAATTTCCACAAAATTAAAAATAATTTTGGATATATTGGGAATTTTGAGTGAAATTTTAGTGAAAAATTGCAGTTACGGTAAGGCTTGTATTGAAAATTCTAATTAATATATTCAAATAATATTTATACAGTACATAAAATATGTCATTTTCTGTGCGTAGAGCTATAAAATTTGTGATACTTTTGGAAAGTTTTTGAAATATGGCCTTTTTTATGCAAGAACTCAATTTTTTACCAAAAACTAATGTTTTTTCACAAAAAGTGCAATAAAATACATAATTATACACACAGAGATTATATTATAGTCTAGACTGTGTGGAGATAAAACTAAATAAAACATTTTCTGAAAATTTGAATTCAATATCTTAAAAAGAAATCCTGTAGTGAACTTTACCATGAAGCAAAAAATTTAAAAACATAGTTTCTCAGAAAATGCATTTAAAGATTTTAATATGGCATAAAAAATTTTCAACTAATTGTATATTTTTTAAACTCGCCATATTTATGGGTCAAGATCTCTTTAGCTTCATGTTTAACTGATTCGGACTTTTTTTAAAATTTTTGCTGTTTTCTGGAGAGTTTTATAGACTATAACAATTGTCATTTTTAGAGAAATTTTGATGAAAAATTGTATTTACAGAAAATTCTAATGAATGTATTCAAATAATATTTATGCAGTACGTGAATAACATCTTTATATGTGTTAGGAATTAAAAGATTTGTAATATTTTTGAAAGTATTTTAATTATGCCAAATTTTATGCAAAAACACGATTTCTTAAAAAATTAATGATTTTTTTTCATAAAAAAATCATTAAAGTACATGAATATGTACTCAGAGATTAGATTTTGATTCATAACATAGATATAACTAAATAAAACATGTTCTGAAAATTTCAATTTAATATCTTAAAAATATTTTGAGTAGGGATCTACTTCCGGTTTTGTAAACTCCATTTCTGGTTTACTAATTATGCTATAACTTTGCTTCTAAATATCGTAGAAATAAAAATAGAATGTTTTCGGAATTTTAAATGTATGGGCTATAAAATAAAAGCATAAAAGAAATTTCGACAGTTTTCCCCAAAACGGCGAATTTTGGGTAGTCAAGGTGAGTTACACATTCCAAAATCGGCAGTGGTTTTGATGATTAAAAAGTGGAAGGTGTGAGTGGGGATTATCGGAATGTGCTTCCACTCGGCAGACTCCCGAAATTAAAAGATAGACTTACAAGTGCTGTCCAAAGAAATTTGGGTGAGTAAATATGAACGCCCAACTGTTCAGCTACACGAGGGATTTTGGTGACGGACCTCGTCATTTTGAACCATGGTCAAGTGACGAGAACGACACTTGAGCTGGCAACCCCCTCTCCTAACTACCACACCAACGGGAGGACGTTTGAGCTCTCGACATGTTTAATGTGCATCACACCCCTACACGGTGGGACTTCAGTGGTACTGGGCTCAAGCTCATGACATGCCAGCCACGATCCGATACCTTGACCACTGGGCTACCGCTGCCCTACCAAAGAAATTTGGGAAATCCGCACCAAATCGATGTTCCACATACTTCAGGAACTCCAACAAGCATTTAGGACTGTTGTTTCAATAATGTGGCCACGGTAGCCGAGTGGTCAAGGTATCAAATCGTGGCTGGCATGTCTAGAGTTCGAGCCCAGTACTACTAAAGACATGCCGTGTAGGGGAGCGGTGTACGTTAAATCTGTCGAGAGCTCAAACGTCCTCCCGTTGGTGTGGTGTGGTAGTTAGGAGAGGGGGTGCCAGCTCAGATATAGTCCTCGTCACTTGACCATGACTCAAAATTACGAGGTCCGTCGCCAAAAGCCCTCGTGTAGCTTCACAGTGCGACGTTAATACTCACTCACTCAATAATATCATCAGTATGGAAGCAAACACTTGCTTCGTTTCCATGGTCATGCTGCCATCTGAGCTGCCCATCATGCTGCCAACCTACCAAGATCCAACCACGCTACTCGGTTGAGGTGGTGCAAAGCACTTGGATATTGGACCGTAGATAAGTGGAAACAGGCTCTCTGAAGTAATTAATCAAGTTTCAATATTTACCAATCAAATGGCCGAGTCTGTGCTTGTCGCAGGCCTGGAGAACGTCTTTGCCAGTATGCATTGTGCCTACAGTAAAGTTTGGTGGAGGTGGAATTATGATCTGGGGATGTTACTCGTGTTATGGACTGGGACCCTTGATTCCAATTTATGATTATCTCAACGCACACTCCTACTGCACTTTTCTAAACAACAATAATCTTCCTACGCTGAGGCAATTTTACGGGCTGGATCATAGTTTCTTCCAGGATGACAATGCCACTTGTCATGCTGCGAGGTCCTTCAGGCATTCATATGACGACAACTAGGTGAACCCGACTGCAGTGACCTTCATAGAATTCAGAGTTGAGTCACATTGAAAACCTCCGAGATGGTTAGATTGCTGAATTAATAAGGGCAGCAAACGTCCAAAATCAGTGGAAATAACTTGCACGTCTTCTCCAAGCCCCCCCCCCCTGAGTGGAAGAAAATACGATTGTTCATCATCCAAACACTTGTGGAAAGTATGACCCGGAGGGTTCAAGGCTGTAAATACCTCAGGGGTAGAAGCTCTACCAAATACTGAACATGAAAAAAAATTTGTTTATTTCTTTTATCACAGGTGTCTAATTCTTATAGGTATATAGTGTACATTCACTCAGTGTGTTTTGGGGAAAAATTCAAAAAGTTTTGTAAGCGGTATAATTAATAAATTATAGTTTAAAGAAACTAAAAAAGACCCTTTTATAGTTAACTAGCCGTTACCCGCCCGCTTCACTGGGTATTTCATGATGTTTTATAAATTTTTACTGCTTATATATATATGTGTGTGTATAAATTATTGATATCTAAGTCCTAGCATTAAGAATTCGATTGAATTGAAAAATATACTTATACCTGTAACTGTCACCTGTTGATAAAAAAAAGGGCAGAACTCATCTAATTTGTATTTTCTAAAAATCTCTAAAATTGAAGTATAGAATGATGTTTGCTCTTTCGTAACTCAAAAACCAAGTGGATTCACACAAAACCAATTTTCGGTGGATCTCTACTCCGTAAATTGAACATGCAAGCCAAATTTCAAGTCTAAATTTAACAGAAAAAAAACAAAAGTTTTACTATCAATATCCCCGTAATCCCGTTGAGAGCCGTTTTCCAAAATTACCGCTCTTAGCGGATTTCAATTCAACAAAAGAAAAATGCAAACCAAATTTCATTATTATAGTCCTTGTAGCTTGAAAAAAGTAATTTTTTTTGTCAATACGTCCCAGTAACCCCCTGCAACCCCCAGAACTTGATTTGCTTAAAATTTATTCTTAGTGGATCCCTATTCAACAAAAGAAACATGCTTAACAAATTTCAAGTATATGGGTCTAACAATTAAAAACAGTAATTTTTTTCTGTAACTCCTCCTGACCCCACGCAAACATCCTTAGGAATCAATTTTCGTTTTACTCTTTGTTAGATGAACTCTATTCCATGAAAGGAACATGCCTACCAATTTTCAAGCAGGATGATCAAATAGTTTAAAAATGGAAATATTTATCGATTACGCCTCTTAATCTCCCGAAATTAAACTTGGTAGTTTGCGGAACCCATTTTGTAGCGGTTCTCTACTTTACGAAAGGAATCTGCTTATCAAATTTCAAGAGTGTAAGTCTAACAGTTTAAAAATGGGGATAATTGTCTATAACGCCACTTGAGCCCCCGCAACGCCACTTCTGGGTCTGTTTTCACAAAACCCATTTTGTAGGGGAATCGCACTCTATAAAAGGAATCTGCTTAGCAAAATTTGAAGACTGTGCGTCCAATTAATTAAAAATGCAAAAAAAATTATCAATAACGCCCTTTGAACCCCCTCAACGCCACCTAGGGGTCGATTTTCACAAAACACATTTTGTAGTGTATTTCTATCCTATGAGAGGAATCTGCTAACCAAATTTCAAGACTATGAGTCTAATAGTTTAAAAATAGAAATAATTATTTATATCTGCCCTTGGGCTCTTGGGGGTCAATTTTCTCCAAACCCGCTTTGTAGCGGATATTTACTCCATGAAAGAAACATTGCTACCAATTTTCAAGCAGGTAGGTCAAGTAGTTTAAAAACGAAAATACTACTGTATGAAAACTCTACTGTATGAAAGGAATCTGCTAACCCAATTTCAAAATTGCACATTGAGTAGTTTAAACAAGGAAACAATTATTTATAACCCCCCTAAACCCCCCATAACGTCCCTTGCGTTTCGAATTTCGGAAAATCCGTTCTTAGCTGATGTCTGCTCTATGAAAGGAACATGTCTACTAAATTTCAAATCTGTAGGTTGAATAGTTCCGGAGATATCGTGATTAGTCAGTCAGTCAGTCAGTGAGTGAGTCGCTTTTCTCCTTTATATATATAGATTGAACTAAGTTGTAACTTAATCTTTAGTCGCCAAATTTGGAAATGGGATTTGAAGTTAGTCGCCAGATGCGGGACGGGATCTGAAAATCGGATATAGTTAATCATGATCAGGACAATGGAACAAATTTATTAAATTATTGTATTGTCATCGGTCCTGGACAAGTGAGCAAAAATTCGAATTAATCTGGCCTTTTAAAAAGGGTAAAAATGGAGTTGAAAGATTCCGTTACATACAAGCGAAGCTTATAAAAGAATGTTACAAAATAGAAAAACTTCTAAGCATATTTATAATTTTATTCCGCCGCGGTAGCCGAGTGGTCAGGGTAATAAACTCGCCATAGATTCGAGTCCTGGTGCCACTGAAGACCTGCCGTGTAGAATGGCCTATTTATAAAGGACATTAAATCTGTCGTTATTTAAAGATCTCATGTTGGCGTGAATGCAAGTTCAGGTGTCGTTCTTGTCACTTGACTAGGATTCAAAATTAAGGGATCCGTTGCCCTCTCGTTGTTTCAGAGAGTGTAACATTAATAAACATTCACTCATCTCTCTGGATCTTCAGTGCAACTGGGATTCGAATCAATGATTCGACCCTTGTTGCGAACTCTTAAAGAGACACAAAAGTTCGCGACGAGGATCCCTCGGCTACTGTAGTCACGAGATGGAGAAAACATTCAAAAACAGCAGAGGAGGATATTGAAATGGCAGAAAGATTTCCTCTATCAAGACTTTTTTTCCTCGTTTTTTGTAGAACGAGACTTCATTAAATCCTTACTCAATCTATAATTCAGTTCAAAATTGTTTTTGATTGGTTGCATTTGCCCATTTCTTTTTAGTTAATGTGTGTGTCTTATCCCAATTAATGCTATGATGTTGCTTACAGGAAGTGAACCCATTGAAGTAATTACTAAGTAGAAAAAGCGATGTGTTTGTACTAGAGGCCGTTGCGGTTTTCAATAAAATAATTACTTGAGAATCAGTCGACTACGTCCTGCGCGAAACACCGGCGTATGTCGGAACGCGGAGGAACCGATTTACGCAGCATAGGCAGTTCAGACAAGTTTCGTGCAACAGCTGAGTGAAGGAATGTTGTTAACCATCAAACAAGGTGAATGATGGCACAAAGACGCCAATTGGACATGTTTACGAAAGGAAGAATCGTTGGAATCCTCACTATCACAAACCGAAGTGTCTCGAATTCTAAATGTGGACCAGTCTGAGATCTCAAAACTGTGGCAGAGGTTTCAAAGAACAGGAGATGTTACCCGACAACCAGTATCCGGTCGACCAAGAGTCATAACCCATCGCCAAGACCGATATCTGGTAATAAGTGCGCGACATCAAAGGGACAGTACTGCCAGAGCACTGGTTTCGGCGCTCACAGACGCCACAGGAATACGAATTTCGAGACAAACTGTTTACAGGAGACTCAATCATGCTGGCCTGTATTCCAGAATACCAGCAGCATAAAATAAAGCTTAAGTTGCTGTTAACCATGAAAATGAATATTGTACAACAATGGATTCCCTTTCATATATGCAGATGAAATGGCTGATTTTTTAGCAAAAAAAGGAACAAATATATTGCAATTTTCTCATGAGATCCCTTATTCTTAAATAAAAGGAACAACTGCAAATAAACTCTGGAAAAGTCAAAAGTCTAGAAGAAAGAATACAATTGCGTGTGCTACCTTCAGGATTGAAACTGTTCATGACTGTCTAGCTGCTAGTTAAACAAATTCAGGATTCTTTCTTCCCCTAACTGTGTCATGAGTAAAAGTGCTCATATATTCATGCTCCAAGATGCTAAACATCTTGGAGCATGTTCTGTGGTCACTGGAAGTCTTTAAGACGAATTTAGAAGGATAGAGAGCAGCTACAAGTCCTCTTGTCTGTGACTGACTTTTATTTTATATTATTCCTCAGCATTTGTGTTTCTCCTTGGATATTTGCGTAGTGTTTTCACTCTGGTGAATGATGTCATGTCAAATGGTATTGCTATGAAAATAGTTTTTACCTCACAGTTCAAACCATTGTACCTTTACTCGCCCTTGGAAAAAAATTATCCCTATTAATATAGGAGGAATACGAACAATCGTCAAACCGCTAAGTTTTTTAATGCTATATTGCTTAGATATGTTGAAATTAGTTTTTTCATGCGTAATTCTGCAATCCTCAAGAAAATTCTTATTCTGAACGCACAAAAAGCCGTATTTAATAAAACTAATAACTGAATAAAGATAAGTCAAAATTAGGCATAGGATATATTTACTAACAAAGGGCATATTTAATTGGAAGAGAAAGTTTATTTTTCTTATGCATGTATATTTGTGATTCACATAAGAACAGGCAAAGAAAAACCAAGGAAATAAATTTAATAATGTGATGTCAACACAAAATAACATGAAAAGAATACTTTTTTTCCTTCCTTTCAATACAAATAAGCAAGAATTTTAATGTCATGACCACAAAATGGGGAAAAAAATTAAGTGCCACACAAGCATATAAATCAAGAAACAGATGAAGTTAATAAATTCAAATACATAACTTTACACAGTAAGAAATTTACTTAGCATCTTGAACATTTAGCACAAGATTAAATATCAATTAATACGAAATAATAAAACTGTTGTGATAAACTATTCCTAAAATCAATTCCTAAGATTATGTTATTATTTTGGATCAGAACTTTTCCATAA
This sequence comes from Trichonephila clavata, assembly GCA_019973975.1. NCBI lineage: Eukaryota > Metazoa > Arthropoda > Arachnida > Araneae > Nephilidae > Trichonephila > Trichonephila clavata. Next base: position 66,943 of record BMAO01034042.1, read on the forward strand.
GCAGCAAAGATCGAGAATAATTATATAGTACAAGATATATATATATATATATATATATATATACATAATGAAATTTACTGATCATCCAATTATGAAATTGTAAAACAAAGGCATTTTATAATGAACTTGCATTAAAAAAATATAAAAGAGAAGAAATTAATAACACAATCAATAATAACTAGAGTCATAGTTAAAGGAACCTTTTTGGATGCCAAAGATAATCTCCTAATAAATATTGTCACGTAGAAAGGAACAAGGCGGTGTTACCCAACACAAGATTTATTTTATCGTAGTGTCTAACATGAGCAGCACCACAACTGAAGACCTATCCAGCTGCAGTACTTTTATAAAGAAAAAGGCTAGTGGAGAGTTCTAGAATAACCACCAGGGGAAAGATTAATATAAATTCAATTTACATAATTTGTAAATGTCTATAATAATAAATAATGAAGTTCATAATTAAATTTAGCAAACAAGTATCTGGAAGGCTCGAACCCGAGCCGCTTGCATGGTAGTGCAGTGCTCTAACCGTTCGGCTGCTCAGAGAGCGTATCAGTTTGTGACATTTCTCCCTCCTTAGGAGACACAGCGACCCGCTGTAGTTGTTTCGAACGGCTTCTTGTAACAGGTCCAAGGTAAACTTGTTTAGGGATCCTTTTATCAAAAACAGTTGGGACTGGTTCCGTTGGTGATTTGTCTTGATTAATGTCTTCTAGCTGAAGGTTTTCTTCGACTACGGTCTATGATGCCAACACAGTCACAAAACAAAAGCTCTGCTCAAACCTACGAAAAAAATTCTCGCTGCCAGAATTAAATTATAGCCGAGAAATTACAACAATAACCAGACTAAGGACAAAACATTTTAAGGGCATGAAGATTCTGCCTGATGGATCCAGATCATATGTGGAATGCAGGCATTGCCCAGGCAAGCAACTGGATCCCAAACATCTTTTTAACTGTCCTTCCATTGTTGGTGCCCTTTTTAAAATAGACAATGACTACAGCATGGACATCCTATACTCGGATCGTGCCATGGATGTTGCCACGGCAGTGATTCACGCCTTCGGCAATATTTGACTCATTTCGATATCTTTATTTGTTACATACACCTTTGCACTTTGTCATACATGACAACAACAGCTGAAGGTCTGGGTCTTTATAAGGTTTCATTCGCAGAACATGTACCACGTCTCTTAATTTCGTTTGCTGCGCTTACTATCACAAGGTTCCACTTCATAAGTGACTTCGGATAACCTTTTTCTCACCCTATAGGGTCCAAAGTATCGCTTTAACAATTTTTAGATAATCCCACTTTGCAAATTGAAGTAAATATCCAAACCAGGTCTCCGTCTTTGTAATTCACTGTCCGATGCCTTTCATCATAACGGCATTTGTCTTGTGCTCTTGTTAGATGTATTTTGCCAGTTGTCTAGCTTCTTCAGCTTTCATTATCAGGTTCTGAACGTAATCATTCGCTGATTCATCGGGAAGAAAGGGCAAAATTGCATCTAGTAGAGTATCCACGTCACGTCCATGAACAAGGAAAAATGGACTGAAACCTGTCGTCTCCTGCTTTGCGGTGTTATACGCAAAGGTGACAAATGGAAGTATGTTGTCCCAATTCTTTTGGTCAACATCGACATACATGGCCAGCATGTCAGCGAGAGTTTTATTGAACCTTTCCGTGAGGCCATTTGTCTGAAGGTGGTATGCAGTAGTTAGCAAATGATACATCAAGCATAAATTATTTTTTTCTTTAACGAGGTTCGACAAGAATGACCACCTCTGTCGCTGATGATTTCCTTGGTGATCATGTTTCAGTATAACGTCTTCGACTATTTCCGTGGCTTCACCGCTTGGTAGGCCTTTGTGACAGTAAATCGAGTGAGATAATCTGTACAGACAACTATCCATCTATTACCTTGCTTTCTTAGAGAAATCTTCCAAGTAAATCTATCCCTATTTTAGCAAACGGGTATCCTGGCAATAATGGATGAAGCAGTCCTGGAGGTGAGATTTTCGCCTTTGAACTCTCGACAATGAGATACATAGCGTTGGACAGGTATAGCCATGCCAGAAGTATTTCCATCTGATTCGGTCGTACGTTTTGGCAAACCCTAAATGACCCGCTGTCGGTGCATCGTGAAGGTTTTTAATACGTCCCCTCTAAGATGTTTCGATATGAACAACAGCCACTGCTTTCCTAAAGGATCGTAGTTTTTTCTCTATAAAATTCCATTAAACTCTTTAAACTTCGAAAAATCTTTCTTTCTAACCATTTCGTCTCGAATATTTGCTACTTCAGGATCTTTATTTTGCTCACATTCGAAATTGGTAATGGTATTGAGAAACGGTATATCTTCAGTGAGTTCTTCATCAATTTTAAGAAGTGGGTTCTCGATAAGCAATCAGCATCCTGGTGCTTTCTTCCGGTCTTGAAAACTATTTCCACATCGTATTCCTGAAGACGCAAAGCCCACCATGCTAATCGCCCAGATGGATCTTTTATATTCGCCAACCAGCATAAAGAGTGGTGATCTGTTACCACTGTAAATGGGTGGCCAAAGATATAGGGTCGGAATTTACTTATCGCCCAAATAACTGATAAACATTCCTTCTCGGTAGTCGAATAATTTTTCTCGGATGTTGAAAGAGATCAAGATGCATAAGCAATAGGCCTTTCAAATCCAGACTGTATTTGTACGAGGATAGCCCCAATGCCATATCCACTGGCGTCAGTATGTATTAGGGTTTTAGCTTCTGGTTTAAAGAAGCCAAGCACAGGATATCTCATCAGCAGCGATTTTAAATGGATGAATGCTAATTGATGTTCTTCTTTCCATACAAATTTAACATCTTGCTTCAATAATTCGTGCAACGGTCTGGCGATGTTGGCAAAATTATGGACAAATCGGCGATAATAAGAGCAGATCCCTAGAAAGCTTCTAACTTGCTAAACGGTTTGGGGGGTTAGAAATTCTCGAACTGCTTCGACCTTCTCTGGATCTGGACGAATTCCGTCTTTGTCCACTAAGTGACCAAGAATCTTTAGGCTTCTTTGACCAAAACGACACTTTTTATGGTTCAGTGTCAATCCAGCATCTCGAATGCACTGTAGCACCATCCTCAATCTCAAAAGATGTTCTTCGAAAGAGGCAGCGTAGACAATGACATCCAGATAACATAGACAGTGCTTCCACTTCATCCCTTTAAGGATACTATCCATCATTCTTTCGAACGTGGCTGGGGCGTTACATAACCCAAATGGCATAACCTTAAATTGGTATAATCCATCCGGAGTAATAAAAGCCGTCTTCTCTCTGTCTCTTTCATCGACTTCAATCTGCCAGTATCCAGACTTAAGGTCCATTGTAGAAAACAAGCTTGCACCTGAAAGGTTATCCAAGGCATCGTCAATCCGGGATAAGGGGTGCACATCCTTTTTGGTAATTTTGTTCAAGCGACGGTAATCCACACAGAAATGCCAGGATCCATTTTTCTTTTTCACGAGAACAACTGGGGATGACCACGGACTCTTCGAATGCTCTATGATGTCTAGCTTCAGCATTTGTTCAACCTCGTTTTGAATTATTCTCCTCTCTTCAAAAGACACTCTATATGGCTTTTTGCTTGATAGGTTGGCAATCGCCGGTGTTTATCTTGTGTTTTACTTCACTCGAGACTTTTATTTTGTTTTCAAAATCAAAAACATCTGTAAAGTCGTTAAGCAATTTCAAAAGATCTTTCTGTTGCGCCTCAGGCAGTTCCGGGTCTAAAAGGCCTTCGAATTCTTTCACCGACTGTCTAGGATGCCTCCGCTGTTTTACTTTGATGTTGTCAGCATTCTCGTTTAATGAATTTAATAATCCATCCTCAATATCCGCCATTTCGGCTATACACATGCCAGCTGGTATTATCTGTGGCTGAGAGGAACTGTTAGCAATCCAAATATCTATTTTACCATTCAGAAGTGTGGCAATTGTAGCTGGGACTTTTAGCTCTTTACTCCATTCAAAATTCTTCATTCATATAACTATAACCTTTTCTAAGGTCTGGTGGTCTTTAGACAACGCGGAAATCTTTCTTATAGAGTTTCCTGGAATAACAACGTCATGGACCGCATATAAACCAGAATTTACTTCATTCATTTGGAGAGACTTCTCCAATCTGGAGTTCACCGGATCCGCAATCAATAATGGCATCAGTTGCTTTGAAAAAGTCCCATCCCAATATGAAGTCATGGCTGCATTGCTGGAATACCAAAAATTCGAAAGATTGTACCACTCCATTCAAGTTCACTCGCAACATGCATCGTCCAATATAGTTTCTACAACTTTACCACAGGCAGTTCGAAGAATCGGGTTGTGTTCGGAAAACATGGGCGTCCTTAGTTGTGTGCGTAATTGTTCGGAAACTACTGAATAATCAACTCCTGAATCGACCAAAGCATTAACGACATGTCCATTGACAGCGACGGATACAAAGTTTTTGATTAGTTTAGCAGCCGTGTATACTTTAGGGTTTTCGTTTATTGCGGCCTTACCTCCCACGCAGGTCGCAAGCCTTAGTTATCCTCACTGGTCCTAACAGGTGAGCGACGAGATGGAGATCTTGATTGGCGGCGTTGTGGATTGTGTGTGCGTCTAGGATACGGCGAATTACTTCTATAATGCTGGTAATTAGATTCAGGATCGTGGCCATAATCAGAAAAAGAGTCAGAATCTCAGAGTTCTGACAGGTCTTTGTCTTGCTGCGCTAAAAACACGTCGTCTATCACGGCAATATCTAGTCACGTGACCCGGTCGTCCACAATGAAAGCAAATTGGTACGTTATCTAAAGTACGCCAAAGGTCTGTCTTCCTTCCAGTATTCTGTTGAGGTGGTCTATTTTCTTGTCGAGGTCTTGACCTTGGTAGCCAGGAACTTCCACCAGTCCTTTGAGTTCTGTAAGGGGAAGGTGCAGGTTTTTCTCGAGCGAGTGGGACCAAATTGCTTCGAACTTCTTCTCGGATAATGGATTCTAAATCATTTGACTCGTCGTCTATGCATGTTGCAATCCGTGGAAGTACTTTCTCGATTTCTTCTTTAACAATCCTTCTTATTAGATCACTTAGATCTTCATTTGCCATTGATATGGCATTAGGTAGCCTCTCATATCGTAGCGGTACAACTCGTTTCTTTCTCATGGCATCCACTTGACGGTAACAAATTTATCTACTGTACTAACTTCTCTGTTTATCAGTACTTGGTAGAGATCTTCAGCTACCCCTTTCATGAGATGCGATATCCTTTGGTCTCCCGGCATATTTTTATCCACTTTCCTGCATAATGACATTACGTCCTGAACGTAAGACTCATGCGTTTCACCAGGACGCTGAGCCCTTGTCCTTAATAATCCTTCTGCAAAACTTTTTACGCCCTCAGGCCTTCCGAAAGTCTCTCAAGGTCTGTCCAACTTCTCAATCGATCTTCATTGTTGTCAAACCACAACCTTGCAGTTCCACTTAGATAGAACACGACATTTGCAAGACGTACTGTTTCATCCCAATTGTTGTAGTTAGCGATCCTCACGTAATCACTTTTCCATTTTTCAGCATCTTCGGTATTCAACCCGGAGAAAGAACAAGGCTCTCATGGCAGCTGATAGGTAACATACATCGATGGGACTGATGATGTTGCTTTTTCTTCCGTTTCACCTTCCGTCATTCTTTTCACAGTTCGGACTCTGCAAGGTAGCAACCCGTATTCTGGAGGTAGCCCTTGGAGCCTTCGACTTGTTCTGATATCCGTTGCCGATGGCTATCGTTACCCCGCGCCTCCACCAAAATGTCACGTAGAAAGGAACAAGGCGATGTTACCCAACACAAGATTTATTTTGTCGTAGTGTCTTACACGGGCAGCACCACAACTGAAGACCTATCCAGCTGCAGTACTTTTATAAAAAGGAAGTGGAGAGTTCTAGAATAACCACCAGGGGAAAGATTAACATAAATTCAATTTAAATAATTTGTAAATGTCTATAATAATAAATAATGAAGTCCATAATTAAATTTAGCAAACTAGTATCTGGAAGGCTCGAACCCGAGCCGCTTGCATGGTAGTGCAGTGCTCTAACCGTTCGGCTGCTCAGAGCGTATCAGTTTGTGACAATATTACACAACAAAGAACCTACCATGTTTTACCAAAATTTACCAATTAAATTAATTTTGAGTTTCATAAGCATTACTTCAAGAGTATTTGTAAATATTCGCTACAATCACAAGGTTTATATTCTATTATTACAACTACTCAAATTTCTGCTCAATCTAGTTTTATTTCTTTTATGCAAAATTTTTCACATTTTATAACTAATACTTGTATTTTTTTGGCCTCATTTTTTCCCCAAACATAACTCAAATGTGATAACTAATTTGGTGTTTCACTTCTTTCATACAATAGCAAAATGAAATACTATTATGAAAAATCTATTCATATATTTGAATCTAGATCAGATGATGAGGATAGTACCGAGTTTCCATCACATTTGTTCCCATTTTTCACATGCCATGTGAAAATATTACGAACCAATTTGATTTAATATATAGCAATCCCCATTAATTAATTCTGAATGAATTTGGGATATAATTTGTGACTCAATTTGATTAGTGCTACCAAATAAAGCTTATGATTTTGATCATCCTGCTGTCCAGAGATAACATAGAATTCAGGGGAAAAGATGAGGGTAAAGAACAGTTAGATTAATATTTCATTTGATTTGCACACATTAAGAATTCGGAATAAACTAAGCATTGCATTATCGGATCAAAAGTTCAATACCGGTATTCGGTATTTCTTAAAACGTACTGGTTTTAATACCAGTATTAGAAATTTTAGAAAAAGAAAGAAAACACAAGTGTTTCTTTGTTTTACTTGCCAGTTTTATTAGAAAGTGTAAATATCACAAGAAATAATTCGTAACTTATAAATTATAACAATATATAAAGAATCACAAAAAAAAATGAAGGAACATCTTATTTATTTAAATCACAAAGAGTACAAATATCATTATTCAGTCTGTGGTACTTTAACAAACTTTTGAAATTTTTTTAATGTTTTAAAAGTTAAATGTTTGAAAAATGTTCTTAAAAAAACATAATGCATCAATTGTACTGTCATTTAGCCTGGAACATAATTTTGTGCAAAAATTACCAGCTTTTGAAAACGCTCTTTTGGCATCTACGCTAGTTGGTGGTACTGTTAGCAATGCGCGATAGACTTTTTCCAAGCATTTACCTCAAAATCCCTTAACTTCAAATAAATCGATTTATCGTTGGATGATTTTGGATATAACCTGACTTATATACTGTATTTTGGTTTGTTGAAATTTTTTTAGTTACCGCCAACTCTTAATTTTTGTTAAACTCTTAAGATCCTTTTCACTATTGACATTAGTATCATCATCTTCTTCGATAATTGTACCAAATTCTTCTGAATGTAAATTAGTTTGTGGGAAAAAATTTAAGAAAATTTACAATAAACTTGATCAAATTTGATTTGGTTAATCTCTTTTCTTCTTAACTCTAGAAAATTTTTTTACATTGTGTAATTACATTCTTTTCATCATATAAATAATGAAACCAAACCAAAGTATTATCAGCTGATTGTTTTTATGTTCTTTAAAGTTATTCTTATTCATTTGGGTTATTATTTATGAGTATATAAAAATATATATAAAAAATGTGAAACAGAATTTGAACCCTTAAGTATGATACAATGTGAAAAACAAACTCACCAATTAAGAAAATATCGAAATATTACGCATTTTCTTCGCAAGTACAACCTAGGTTTATCATATATACGAATAGTGCAAATGCAGTATCGCTCTGAGCTGTAATAGAACAGTTTTGGCCTTGGATGATTCAGATATTTTATAACTTCTCTTGATTGTATGATGCAACTTTGCATTCACAGTCTAATTAATTTCGGGAAACATTTTTGTAACAGGTGTTAATGGATGAAGGAAGGTAGATAAGCTTGGACATGTTTTTCCTCTTTCAATGAGAACTTAGTTAAGAGTAGTGAATTTGGTTCTTTTTGTCAGAGAAATAATTTCTTTTTTTTTAAGTTTAGATTAATAGTCTTTGTTCCCGTTGTCTAATATATTTTGATCATGGTGCAATAATTAACACTATAACATAAACACTAAGACGTATAATATTTTGCTATGTTGGTGATCCCTGAACATATAAAAAACAATTTAAAACATTTCTAGCAAATACCAAAAAACCAGTATTTGAAATTGTGAATACCAGTATTTCGAAACTGTACAAATGGCTCAAAATACCGGTATTCAGTATACCGGTTTTGCAATCCTTAGAATAAGCAGTAGGTGATTTTTTGGCATATTTTTACTTTCTCCTTAGTGCTTGACTTCAAGATTGACTAGTAAATTATAATATGTTATTTTCTTTCAGTTTATTGGCATTTATTATCTAGTATTTGAATCTTGAATGATTAAGAATCTATCAATAATAAATTTAAGAACATATTATAAAACTAACACAAGTCATCATATGTATTTAAAAAAAGACTGAATTTTACTTAATACATTTTGATGTGTAATTATAAGTTACACATTTAAATATGGGGTTATAAGTTAAAAGAGGTGTTCTCAACAACATACAGTAAAATATATTTAGTGCAAAAATGTTCAAGAAGAAATATCAGTTAATATGAAATAATAAAAGTTACATAAACTATTCGTAATAAAAGATTTCCTTATTGGAGAAGAAAGATATTGAAACTGAACTGACACAAAATGAAATTTTTTATATTATTGGACTGTCCTACTATATCATCGGAAGAACTAGTTGCAGTAGATGATGATAAAGTGTGTACAGCCCCAATTATGGAAAACAAAGACATTTTGGAGTATGTTTAATGCTCAAAAAATATCATTGGTACAGATTCCAATGATGAAAACAAAATGAATAATGCAGCTTCTATTTCTAAGTCTTCCAAAATGAGGAACATCATGAAAAGATTGTGCAAATGTTTAGACGCACATTCCAATGGTGAAATGAATAACAAAATGGACGCCATCAAGCAATTTGTTGCTAAAAAAGACAATGCAAAGAAAAATATCAGGTTATTTTCCCAAAACTCAAATGTTTTCCAAAAAACTAAAATTTTGTATTTAACTTCATTAAGTTCCGATGAATGTTTTTGTTTCATTTATTTTTATTAAAAGCATTCATATTTACATACCTGTGTGAATAAAATGTGCTCTAATAAACTTAATTTTGTTGAATATACATTTTTTTTTTTGCAATATCCTTTAACACAAAAAATATTTCAGCCCCCTTAGTTTTGTGTTAAACAACTTTCCCTGTAATATTTATTCATATTTAATAAAAAAAAGTTTATGGGAATATCCTTTCTGTATGTGTGTGTGTAAAGTAGAATGATCAATAAATAAACACAATTGCATAAATATAAGAAATGTAATAATAAATATTTCTTTAATAAACACAAAATGTAAAAATAAAGAATTCACCAAGAATATATCTACAACAAATCAAAGGTCGAAAAATCAAATATTTTCTGTATCACAAGAATATCACAAAAAAAATGTTAAAAAATAAAGAATTCAGCCAAGATTATATACTAAGCAACATTTTTTTGCAATTTCAGTCATTATCTCGTTTTCGTTGGAGCAGCCAACCTGATTATTTGTATAAAGTCAGACTCCTGAATTCTAGGCAAATCCAAAGGTGACAAATACACAAATTGTGTTTCAGCCATTTCTTCCGATTTCTTTTTAAGTAAATCTACACTTAATTGTCGATTATTTGAGTCCTACAAAAATAAGTTTTCATTAAAAATTTATGAGCAAAATTTTTTTATAATTTGGCATAAATTACAACATTGATTGTTTCAGTTCGATTTAATGTAATAAATATACCAAACATATCAAAATATTCACACACATACACAGAAAAAATTCTATTAGCAGTAGTTTGAGACCAATCCATATTAAAAAGAATCTGAATACATTTAATGCAAACAATGTGTCCCCATTGAGTAAGACAAATCAAATAAAAATTAAATTTTAAATTATTAAGTCATTTTTTCTTTCTTTTTAGGAATATGTTCAATAAATCCCTATACTTACTTTTGAAATGAAGGCCAAGAAATATTCTTATAATACAAAATCATTTTTGAATTTTATGAAAACCCTTATACACTTATATTTAAGAAACCTTCATTACCTTTAATCAAGCATGACATTATGAAATAAAAAAGATATTTTGATTTTAAATTTTAGTAATTTTCTGTAATCAATCTGTTAAATTAGAAAATTAAAAAAAAAAAAACATGAAATATTTATAGAAGGTTTAAAAAGACGAATTTTGATATAATTCTAATAAATTCTCATTCAATAAACAAAAAATGAAAACATTACATACTTTTTATGACCAGTGTATAAAATTTTCATCAACAATGAAATGTAAAAATATTATGTGCTTTACTAGAATAATTACACAAATTAAAATAGAATCATATTTTAATAATCATACAAATTATTAATGTAATATTCATATCCAGAATCTGGAAAAATAGCAATAAGAAGAAACCAAACAGAGTTAAACTGGATCATTAAAATATATATACTGAATTGTTGAATAAATGTATATATTCACAATTTATAAAATACAAGTCCTTGATAAATTACGTAAGAAAAGATAGAAAAACATTTACCATGAACACATCATATTCATCCAAAATTCTGAAAGGTATTTTAGTTCGTTGCCACAAAGCTAACAAGAAAGCAATCATCACAAAAGACCTCTCGCCACCACTTAAGCTGCTTTGATTTTTGCGACCACTATCACTGGCTCTTGGAGCAACCTTACAGAACAAAGATAAAAATTACAATTCCAAACATTGTATAAACAACATGTAAACAATTATAATACAGTAATAAAATACCAAAATCATTAAGGGGATTTCACAAATTTGTCCTCATATAAAATTTAACATTGCCTTCAATACTTAAAATAATGTTGGGTTAGAGCAGTGATCTTCAAACTGTGTTCCACAGAACCTAAGGGTTCCACGAGTTACAACAAAAAATTGAAAAGAAAATTATAAATATGTTTGCAAAATGGATTTTCAGTCTCTAAAAAGTTTGTATAACCACACGTATCTAAGGCTCATCCCAGTCATTATAAAACAAAACAAAAAAAATTTATTAATAAATAATGACCTTATTTTGTAATGTTTTAACTTTTATTACAGTATAATAAAACAAATATTAAAACATTTTTTCTTAATATGTGTTACCCACTAGATTGTGAATATTATATTGTTTACTATCCTGGGTTACCTGAAATAATTTTGTACTCATTAGTACAAAGTTTTGAAAAACTAAATAGTTTCCTATTGGAAAAAGCACCTTTTTTCATTTCAGAAAAAAATAGCTATGATGAAGGAGAGGAAACAACTTATTGATACTAAAATCTAAATTTCAGCATGAACAGCCTCTAAATTCTAGGTTGAAAATTCATGCAAAATACACAAGATTTCTCATACAGCTATAAGCATTTAGGCTACAGCCTTTCAGAACAATTTATTCAAGAGAAAAATGTTTTTTAATATAAATGGCTACAAAAACAAAACATTAAAAAAAAATTAAATGCAGTATATGACTGCAGGTAACTTCAAAAGACCTAGACTTGACAATTTGTATAAAAAATTTCAAGCACATGTCCAGTTTACTAAATATAATGCATGGGTGGATGACATTTGGATCTCAAATTAATAATATTAATGAGTAAATTTCAGTTAAAATTGCTTACATAACAATTTTTTAATAACAAATATTATACTCTTTTAGCATTGTCTTTACATAATCCATTTGAAATATTATTTTAACAGCATATTCTAAGTGTGTGGAATGAGGTTCCCCCAAAACACTTTAAAATTCTAAGGGTTCCATGAGTCGAAAAAGTTTGAAGACCACTAGGTTAGAAAAATGGGAGAGTTTTATCCCAGCAGAAAATAAAAGCCCTATGAAGAAATAACATTTTTAAAAAGCTAAATTTTATTTCTACAAAAATACTATTATCACATTAAACTTATGTATTCCTCTTAACAAGAGTTTAATTGCATAATAATTATAAAATAGTTAGGTAATAAATGGAAAAGTTAACTCCCTTTTCCCAAAAAGGCATAATTGTGAGCAAAAATTATACATATCAATAATTGACAAAACTTCTATAAAAAGAGAATAACTCTTTTTCTGATTAATAGAATTCTTAAGATGTGACTTACATTTATGCAAAAAAGTTTATATTTATTGATTTTATTTACACTGCAAGTAGTTAAATCATTATTTAAAATAGAAAATGACCTACAATCATAGTCAAGGTTTTATCTCTTGAGTTAATTTCAAGACGACCTTTGTATCCATTTCCACTGCATATGGCAATAAAAGCCATATCAATAGTAGTTTCAGTCTGCTTTTTGATCATATAAAATTTAGACCGGCGAAATTTTATCATGTCACCAATTCTCTGAAAAATCAATAAATGTATTGTTATAATGTAAAAACATTAAAGACCATATAATGCAACTTAATTTCAAGAACTTCATAGTTATTGATAAACATGAATTACATAAAAGAATGTTATTTTTGATAAATACTTATCTATATAAAGTAAAGTTAAAATTTATTTACAGAAATTTAGATTTTAATTCAGCTTAAATTCATTTTGTTCTTAAAACTGATTTGAAATGGTTATTGAATGTATGATATTAGATGAAATGTTGAAAAAATAATTATTATACAGATAAAAAAAAATATTTATGTATGTTGATGAACATAAAAAAAGGTCCATGTAACTGTGATCCAAGTTTATATTTTGCATAGCTATAATTATATTCCATATCTGAGACAAATTATATCTTAAGTAATTGAAATACAACTGGGGAACAGCAATTTCATTATCTTAGATCTGTAACTCATTTTTAACTTTTGGCTTCAGAATCCAAAAATAACCAACTTTCGTCAATCATATCAACCTTTTAAGTTACTGAATACATTCTCTTAGTCAAAATGTGTATAAGAAGGAAAATAAGGGAGGAACTTGTTAAATATACTGTTCACAAATAATAATTTTATTCATAGTTTATTAAAACATCAACATAAGTATTGAGGAAATTTTTTTTCATTCATAGCTTTTTCTGGAGTGTTTAATATGGACATTCTTGATTATGTTCTAGCAACAGTGACCCATCATATGTAAATTCCATCTACCTTGATACCGAACCTTTAAGACCTTCAAATCTCTTCACTCTGCTCGTCACTGACCACATCAATACTTTTTGGGCAGTCAGCAAGATGGCTGCATAAAAAATGCAATTTGATGCTTATGTAGCAACCAATAATTTTGAAGCTTTCTATGGGTTTCTGGACAATTTGAGTTTTAATCTGTTCTTGTGTATTTCCACGAAGATCTTTGACATGTTTTTGAATGCTAACCAAACATTCTTTATGAATTCAATAACATATTCAACTTAAACAAGCTACTGAATTTGTGGGCCATCAATTATAAATCATTATATTTTCAAATAAAAAACCAGGAAATGGAAAAAATGGGAAAATTGAAACAATTGAAAAAAACAATTGAAACCTCTCCAATTGACAACTTTCAGATGGCTCCATGAGACTCTGTTTTACACACAGGGGTGAAAATATGTTTTTTCTTTAATGCTTACTGTAAACAATGAACTGTGATGAAAAGTAAGTGATGTAAAATGTTTGGATCACCAGGTTTCAGATCACGCATGCACATACACACACAAAACTGGATAACTGTACTTTTTTGTTACTGGGTAAGAAAGAAGACCATTTCAAGATCAACACAAATGAATCATTGGTACATGTAATTTTGCAATAAACCAATGACTATTTTTTGTCTTTAAGCAAACAAACTGCATGACCTATTGGACTACAATAAATAAATTTCCAATGTGGGAGACGCTGTTTCAGCACCACTCTGAATTATCAATGAATACTGTTGAATTATACCATTCAGTAGCCTCATACACTGGAATTCACAACTCTTCCACTAAACTATGTACCTTATGACAAAAAAATCCCTCACCACTTCAAAAATGTTGTAAAAACCCACTTTCTCTTGATCAAAAGTACAGTATCTTAAGGAGGAAAGTAGGACACCTTCAAAAAAAAATTTCTATGGCTATCTTGATCCTAACAGTTATATAGCAAAACATTTCATTCATTATCACAAGTATAACTAAACAAATCTAGACAATATTGAACCTGTTGCTAGTCTCGCATGGCCTTATTTACTTCTCGCCAGTCAGCAAAGTATTATGTTAGCCTATAAGAGAGCAATATTCTCCCAATCTCTTGTTCTTGTACAGAGTGATGAATAGAAGTAAGGTGTGGAGAAAATAACTTGATGTGGTGGAAGGAAAACAGCTACAATTTTGAAATTTGTATGCCAGGTGTTTCAAAACAGCTCAAAAATGAATTCAATACAAATTGTTACAAATTATTTCCCAGTGATATATACATATATATTTGCATCCATATTAACAATAAGAAATGCTAATTACAAATGTTACACATAACCTTTACTTCTTCCTTCCCTAATTTTTGGGTTATGATTGCAATATTATGAATTTTTACAGCTTTTTCAACTCAATACTATCCCTAAAACTTCTTTTAAAAATATATCAGCTGTCAAAAGAATCCTAATTACTAATAATCCAAAAATATATAAGCATAATTAAAAATATTTTCAATTAAATACAAAGCATTTAAATAATCAAAGCTTGGCAAAGTAGAGAAAAGATTTTTTTCATAAAAAGGAAAAATAGAATTTCCAGTTTGAAGATAGTAAAAAATAATGATTACATACTATAATTAATTACATCTGTTATTCAAGAAATTTTTTTAAAAAAATCATGTAATTTATGAAACATTTCTAAGAGGACTTTAAAATGTTCATCAGTGTCGGTTAAAATGAATCAGTGCTAAAACTTAAAAATAACTTGATTCATTATAAAAAAAATTATATTTATTTTTCCATTCAAGATGAAATACTGCACATAGTTTAACTACCCAATATTTACACTCATTGTATTTTTCTAAGAACAAAGAATCAGGATAAATCTAAGCATTTTTTTCATGACTATAATAGCAGTCAATAATTACTAAAAGAACACAAAAATAAAATGATCTTTATTGTAGAGTTGAAAATAAAAAAAGTGTTTTTAAAATAAGCATTAAAACAAAGCGAGAAATGAGAATGAGCAAACAAAAATGAGTGCAAGAAGAATCTAGAGTGAAATAATATGTTAAAAATTATAAAATTGAATAAAAAATACATTTTATTTTAAACCTACCATCAAATATTTTTCTATTTTCTTCAATTCTTGTTCTGCTCTTTTAATATTTTCCAATTTTTCTACATATCTTCTACTCAGGCCTTCCCTATCACAGTTACTATAAAAATATATAAATCCTAGAATAAATGCATGCCCATAAAGAAATTTATACATACAGTATTCTGATATTGTATTAAAATAATTTATTTAAATGGTTTGTATAAGAAATTCATGAAAATGTTAAACTTTGTTTACATACATGTAATACTTACATATGAAAACAAAATAAGTATCATACATAAAAAACTTGAAAATTGGAATTTGTTTCACTAATTTTCATGCAGAACAGTTAAATTTAAAAAAAATATTACACGTTAAGAAAAAATCTTAAAGAAATAAATTTGAGAATCAAAACCTAATTTCAGCTTTTCAATTTTTATCAGTATAATCCTACAAAAAATTAAAAAGTAATAAAATAAAAAAGGGCACATAATAGAAAAGCTAGAATAATTTGTAAATAAATCTGAATTATGATCACTTTACTCTGAATAATGTATGTAGAAATATTATACCTACAAAAAAATTAAATATATCACAAGCCCAGAGAGAGAATGCATAGTAAATCTTTCCTTTATACATTTACACTTTTACATTTGATATCTTTTTCAGTTTTGTATGTTTCTTTTAAGAATATTGATAAATGCAACTCTATTTGCTAAGGCTAAAATTGAGAATGTTTCATTTACTAAAAAAAAATATTTTTCAAATTTTAACTAACTAGAATTTATTGACTAAGCATAATTTCAAGAAACAAAGATTTCAGGTAAGTAATTAGTACTCCTAAATACAAAAATTTAAATAATTGTTTACCTTTTTCCCTCATAATTTTAATACAATTCTTTTAAAATACATAATTCAACTGGATTAGCTAATTCATGTTTACCTTTGCGTTTCAATCATTTTCTCAGTTTCTTTGATGAGACGTTTAATTTCCTCAACACTTCTACCTGAATCAATACATTCACCACATTTTTCTGCATTTGCACGAGCAATCTTATAAAATAAATTTTTAAGTTATAAAAAACTAAAAATTGAAATTTATAAGGCAAGTATGAAATATATTTTTGTAATTAAAAAGTTTGAAATGTGATACAATTTGAATTGTAAATACATGTACTATTTACAGGAGAGAAAATAACACATTTACTTGCAAATCAAAAATCTCTATTTACATTATTATAATAAAACTAAAAATTTAATTAATACATAAATTTTATCTGCTTTCATTTATACTGAAAACAAATTGGAAAACTATATAAGATCTATCTAAGAACTCTTATTTTTTGTTAAAATGTAAAGTAATAAATCAATTAAATATTTTATGTTATGTACAACCCATACTTTGAAAAATACTATTTTAAAAACTTTATGATACAAAATCAAAGATACATAATGATATATATTACAACTTTTCACATCTGTTTTAGACTTATCAACATGATTAAAAATAATGTATTTCTGAATTCACTTTCATTCATTCTCTCTCTCTCACACACACACAGAGATAAAATCAGTGTCCATTATTTTACAAACAAATACAAATTATATATATATATATATATATATATATATATTACTCTTATCTTTTCCGTTGATTGCTCAATATTTTTCTTAGAGACCTCACTTCTACTTTCCAATGATTTCAGTTCCTGTTGAAATTTTCCTTTCCCTGATTTTAATGCTTCTTTATCTTTATTCAAATTATTTTCTTTTTCCTAAAAGAAATAAAACTTACAATATCATGTAATATTACCTTTACATTCAATAACAAATAATGGTTTTAAAATGAAAGAGGGAAAAAAATGTTAAGTAACAATGCAAAAATAATATTTCACCTTTACTTATTTACTGATGACATTAATAAAGGCTTAATAATTGGAAACATATTGCCAACACAGAATAACTTTTAATGTTATTACTTTTGCTTCACTTCAATATTTAATTATAATATGACTATAAAACTGCAAAATTTATAGAATTTTAAATGCAATGAATATAAAAATTTTATCAATGATCATCAACATGTTATTACAGGAGACTTCAATATTGTAAAAGATAATCGTTTAAAAGATATTATGAATAAAGACACATGATATAAACTTATGATTACTAATAAACATAAGGCTATCAAAAATATATTATATAAAGATATAGAACATTTCATTTATAAATAGCTATTATATATAGTATACCTCTGGAGGTATTTGAGAAATACAAATATAATATAATGAATCAGTTAGAAATTATATATACTTAACAGATAATAGCACCATTAAGACATTAAACAACAGGTTAAAGAATTGCAAAGTAATTTTATAACAATTTATTTATGTTTGTAAAACAAGTAATATAAAAAAAAAATTCAAGTAAAAAATTCCTACTTTGAATGGATGAATAGAAAGCATTTTATTAAAGATTGAAAATTTGAACAAGATGCATATGTATACATATGTAAATAAATATATATATTTTTTGGGAGAGAGTGAACTAATAGCTGGAATCGAAAAAAGAGAAATGATTTGTCTGCATTGTTGTAACAATGCAGACTCAGTTTGGCTGAAAAACCGGTTTTGAACATCAACTTTAGTCATTGTTTTAACAGTTACATTGTTTCAACAATGCAGACAAATCTAAGTTGGAGTTGAAAACAGGTAATTAATTAATAGGTAATTAATATTTGAAAAAAACTGTATTAACATTAAGTGTCATCAACTACAAGTTAAAAAAAATTATCTAAACTTGATTGGATGAATAGAAAGTATTTTATTAACAATTGAAAATTTGAGTGAGTGAATATTAACGTCGCACTGTTCAACTACACGAGGGCTTTTGGCGACCAACCTCGTAACTTTGAACCATGGTCAAGTGACGAGGGCCACACCTGAGCTGGCACTCCCCTCTCCTAACTACCACACCATACCACAGGAGGACGTTTGAGCTCTTGACAGATTTAACATGCATCACTCCCATACATGGCAGGTCTTTAGTGGTACTGGTTGGAACTCATGACATGCCTGCAATGATCCGATACCTTGACCACTTGGCTACCGCGGTCTTGAAAATTTGAGCAAGATAAAAAAATATATATAGAAAGTGAGCTAATAGTAGGAGTTGAATGACAGTAATTTTGCTCTCATATGGAAACATTATTAAAGTTTAACACTGAACAAACACTCTGAAAGTAATACAGTCTTTATTAAATATCCAATTACTAATAGGGAAAAATACCCCCATATTAGCAAACTGTACGGAATATTTTAAATTTCTAGATTTATTTCCTACTACTAGATTTCACAAAAGTTCTATAACTTCAGACCAGTTACACATGGTTTTAATACTTATATCAACAAATCCGGAAAATGGCTGCAAAAAAAAAAATCATACAGGCTGCTATAAATTTAATTCCACTTCCATAATAAAAATAGTAATAGAATAATTGATTGTATGGCAATTTATTCTACATAATTTTACTATATATAATTTACTTTTATATTATTTATAATTTACTCTATATATAAATAACATTTTGAAGATTCGTTCAATTCTATTGACATTAATTATATGATTTAACAAAAAACAGTTGTAAAATACTTTTACAACTTTATAAAAATAATACATTTAAAAATGTTATTAACTATGATAACTTTAAATCTCTCATTAGGTCTGTTTGTTGTTTAGGACTGTTGAGAAATCATTTTAATAGCTATCAGGAGAAAGATCAGATAATGTGCCTAATACTGCACATTAGTGAATAAATTGTGAAAGGTTCAGATAAAATAATTGTACAGAATGATAACCAAAACCATTGCCTTCTAGTCAAGAATCTCAAGATGGGTTCTGGGAATCAATGCCCCACCTGCCCGATTCTCCAGATCTAGCAGGAATGTCTTCCATGGTACCTTGATCTTTACCAATTAATTGAACTTTTACTGCTTTAGAATTAATTTTAATATTTTCACTGATTTTCAATAAACTTTGTAATGGAAAATAACTTAATACAGAAGTAACTGTTTTCAGCAAATCTAATTTTTAAATGTATCAGCAAAAGCAGATAATTTTTTTCACCAGATAATTATAGAGGAAAAAGAGGAAAGGGAACTATAATTTTTTAGCAGATAATTTTCTTTTTTAATACCAAGGGTAGAAGTCTGAAGAGGTGCAACAGTCTATGCAAAGAGCTGCAGTTTTCCAACTCCAGGCCTAGATTACTGAAAAGAGGTTAAACACTACTTTTGTTGTCTAATGTAGGTTTTCATTTGAACTATGTCAACTAATAAACATTTTCTCCTTCTCCTCATTTTCTAAATGTATTTCATTAAAATTAAATAAATACTATACTCTTAATTTCAAATACATATTAGAATTTTCTGCAGCAATTAACATTAGACAATACCAGAAAGACTGCACAAATTAAAAGTGAAAGGTAATTTATTTAGTTTTTATTTATGATTTTGAACTATTTGTACTGTTTTATACTGATTACAAACAACATAAAATGTTCAAAATATCTAAGTAAATAATAATAACTGAAAGTCTGTGAAAATAAATGTAATTTAAGAAATGAATTTAATCCATTTGAATATACTTTGCACCTAGATTTTTTTTATAAAATTTAACTATTTTTATATGTTTACATAAATATAAAAATAGTTTAAAACATACATGACATTTCCCCCTAAAAATTATTTATTCATATTACGAGGCCTGTCTAAAAAGTATCTGACCTTAATTTTTCGCGTGCAAAGTAGTGATTCTAAGGCAGTGCCACAGTGCACGGCAAATGGAGGAACCTTAATGGGTATGCCTGAATTTTTTCACCGCATTTGCTTCTGCAAGCTGCTGGCTATTGGTTGTCAAGTAAGGTGCTGTTCGTAGTGTTCGTCGGATAAAGTTTTCTCACAAGATGACTGAACCAATGAGCAAAGATACTCCATCAAATTCAGTCAAAAGCTTGGCGATTCTCAACACAAAACAATTTGTAAGATTCAAGTAGGTGTTTGGAGAAGATGTGATGGGTCCAACACAAATTAAGGAGTGGTTCAACCGATTCAAAGATGGCCGCACATCAGCGGAGAATAAGCAGCGTTGTGGTAGGCCCCAAACTGCTCGGAGTGCAGCTAATGTTGAGAGGGTACAAAATTTGGTGATGGCAGATCGTCGTTTGACAGTGCAGGAGATTGCAGAAGAGGTTGGAGTGAGGAAAGATTCTGCGCATCCAATTTTGTATGAAGATTTGAACAAGAACCGAGTGGCTGTGAAATTCGTACCCAAGTTGTTGTCACCGGAACAAAAAGACCTCCGTTTTGACATCGCACAGGACCTTCTGGATACCACCAACACTGATCCTAGGTTTCTGAACACCCTGATAATTGGAGATGAGTCATGGGTGTACGGGTATGACCCAGAAACAAAAAGACAGTCGTCGCAATGGAAGCATCCAGATTCTCCAAGGCCGAAGAAAGCGCGGCAGGTACGAAACAAAATCAAGGCAATGCTAACTGTTTTCTTTGATGTCCGTGGAATTGTGCATCACGAATACGCACCGGAAGGACAAACAGTGACAAAGGAGTACTATCAAAATGTTCTCTGGTGACTCTGTGATGCAGTTCGGCGCAAAAGACCAGACATGTGGACAGTGAACAACTGGTACTTGCATCATGACAATGCCCCTGCACATTCATCCCAATTGATCCACACTTTCTTAGCCAAACATGGAATTACAACCATTCGCCAACCTCCCTACTCTCCAGACCTGGCTCCTTGCAACTTCTGGTTGTTTCCAAAATTGAAGACGCCACTGAAAGAAATCCCATTTTGAGAGTAGAGAAGAGATAATGCAGAATGCGACAACAGAGCTGAACACCATTCCAAAAGAAGACTTCCAGAGGTGTTTCCAGCAGTGGAAGGGTCGGTGGGCTAAGTGTGTGCAAGCACAAGGGGCCTATTTTGAAGGGAATTAGGGTTCAAACTGCATCAGGCATTTGAAATATTTTTTTCTGGCCAAAGGTCGTATACTTTTTAGACAGGCCTCGTATGTAATTAAATATTTCATATACTTTGATTTCTGATAATAACTCATCTTACAGTTAACTTTTTTGAGATGCTCTTTAGTTAGATTAACTCACTTTACACACAAGACAACTGAATGTTTCTACAAAAATGCAAATAAAATAAATAGTATAAAGAACTATTAATTAAATATCAGTTAACCAAAATATTCTCAAAACTTATTTTTAAATACTTTTTTCCAATATTAAATGAAAATTTTTAAAACCTGATAACTGTTTAATAAGCAAAAATTAACAGATTTCAAAAAACAAGAACAAAATAAGATTGAAACATACACACAACTCCTTAAATTTGTCAGAAGAGTTTTGAAGTGAAGTCATTTGTAAATCTATTTCTTTTCTCAATTTATCTCGTTTTTCTTTGCATTCATTAACTTCCAAAATACATTTTTGCAATTCAGCTTGCTTCCTGTCATAATCATTTACTTTTTTCACAAGATCTTCTTGCTGAAATAAATAAAGAAAAATCAATGAATTTTTATTAATTGCAGTTCTGAAACTTTGAAATTCTATTTGTTAGTCTATTTGTCCCAACTGAATTGAACTTACATGTGAAAACTTTTTCTCTAAATGTATTTTATCAACTGAAAATTTTTAAGTGAAATTAGGATTTTTTAAAACATTTAACACAGTTATATACTCAACTTTCCTCTCCCTTGTCCACATGCATATGACAACTATTACAGTGATCACAGCATAAGAACTAATGAAAAATAAAATTTCATAAGTCCAAGTATTTATTTATTGAACAATAAAATTACAGATTAAACCTTTAATATTCTGGAAACACTTTTTCAGTTGTACTCAGATCATGTTGCAACTGCTACAAGCATATTAAACATCCAGATTATAATCAATAAGCTGGTTTCTATGCGTATGCATTGCATATTTCATTTTGGAGTACGATAATTCAAAAAGAAATGTAGATGCAAGTACCATAAACAAAATGTGAGCACATTTGTGTAGTCTTATATTGCTTTCACACTATTTTCCAGAATTCAGCATACTTTTGTTCCTCCCTCCTTTCTTGAGAAATAGCTTTTAGGTGGGTATAAGTTTTCATAGCAATAGATTGCTTAAATAGCTTGGTATAGTTACATTCTAATAAACAAACTAGTTCTGATATTATTGGTGATTTCAAGTGTCAGGACCTTTCTACAAGCATTATTTTCATTTTCTTTGAACTGTAGAATCTAATTCTAAATTCCTTGCATAGGTACAATTATATAATTTGAAATGTATTTTTCAATTTTTTTGGAAAAATATCAGTATTATTTTTTCCCCAGCTATTTTCATGGCTGGAAATTTGTGCAGTGTATCTAATTTTGCATTTTTTAATAAATATTTAATTTTTCTTTGAATGCAAATATTTTATTCGTCATATGTGAAATTATTTAATCTTTATCCTATAAGCCACTATTAAAATTATGTTTCTCAGAAAAAAAGGCAAAAACACACCATCATCCATTATGTTTTAGTTCATAGAAAGTTTCATTGTTTTGCTCTTAAAAAAATAATTTATTTTCACAAAGGAAAAAAACTTCAGAAAACTATTCCACCAATAAGCCAATACAATGCATTAATAAAAAAAAATTCTATATATTGATTATTCACTTCTTCCAATAGACTGAATTTTTGGTGGTTCACGCGATTCTTAGGTTCAGATATAATCCACTATACCTATAAAAGTTTCCAGGATAGTTTCTAAAGCAGGAATGGCAATGAATGCAGTCAAGTTTTCCTAGCAAATAATGTAGTGGAATGTGATTCCATATATTCTGCTAAATTTTATTTCTGTTTCAGCAAAGTAATAAGCTGTTTTGGGATCCAGTCAGCGAAATGGAAGTCATTGGTGCAAGTAAAAATTACCGTAAAATCTGGCGTATAATGCACACTTTTAACACAAAAAGTAAGATTGCAATTTACATTATGCTGGGTATTAAAATGATATCTTTAAAAATATAGAAAAAAGAGCATAGAAAAAAAAATTTGACTTCCACATAGATCGAAAGATAGATGAATAAGAGAGAGAACAGATATTTATTTAAAAATGACTTGAATGTCAAATTAAAATGTTGTAGTTCTAGTAGTATACTATTTTTTCAAAATTCTAGGATTATATCTCGAATAAATGTCTTAAAAATGTAAGAGTATTACATAAGTATATTTCAGGTTTTTTCATAAAAAAGAGGATGTGCATCATACATTGAATATACCTAAAAATTAAAAAATGCAGCTTAAAAGTATACGTGCATGTTATACAGCAAATTTTGAAGTAATTCTTTTTTATAGATATACTGTTCTGCTCTACAAATGCAAAAATAAATAAATACATAAATAAATATAATGTTGAGATAATCTATGCCTTCAGTTTTTCTCGTAGTAGAAGAAATTTCAAAAATGCTTCAGGAATTGAATCTTGTTCTATTCACTACATAACAAAAAAAAAGCATGGTAATATTATTGAAATATCTGCACTGAAATAAAAAGCCGAGCTAAGAAATTTGTAGTTTTTTATGATTATAGTTATATAAATCTTAAATATGTGCTTCCTGATATCTTCAATACATTTAATATAAGCAGAAACAGAGTTGGATTTTTTAAATTTTTTAAATGATTTGCTATTTATTATTGAATTTATCAAACAATATATTAGAAGCATTTACGAAACACTTCTTCCCAGCATCAGTAAACATTTTCATATATCTACAAAGAATAGAAAAAATTTTACATGATGCCTTGGCTACCACTGTATCTTTTGACATTACCACCAAATAACATTTTGTTGCTGAATGATCTGTATTTAGAGGCAAAATGGCTAGAAGTTTTATATTTTTTACACAACACTTCAGTGACAAATTATATAAGTTGCTGAATCATGTTTGTTTTGCACCATGAAATAGTCAGTGTTGCAAATCTTCTTGGAAAAAATCTATTTTTATCGAACATTCTTCACTCAGAATACAATCCTGACATAAGGGTTAATTTAAAATTAAGTTAACACATAATATAATCTCTATTTCCCTGTTATTTGTTATCACTAACTATTAAAATAACAGTTAAAGAATATCACTTGCAATTCATACTTGCACAACCAATGACAGCAAGACAAAAAACCAACTTGGTGAGCCCACAGATTTGGAGTGGGCAGAATTCACCTGATAGCTGTTGTCATTAAATTTAAAGCACTGAGAAAAATTTCCAGCATTTACAGGACATCTCGAAAAAAAATTCCTTATTAATGTTAAAACTAAGATACGATCAATATATTAAAACAACTAGAACACGCCCAGATTGACATACCATGTAAAATGTTCATATAAGTATTGTAAATTACATGAGACAACAGGAAGCAGCAACCTCACAAACCAATCAAGGATGTTGACATCATTTAAGAAGGCATTTGAATGATGATATCAGCAATGCAAAAGAAAATTTGCATATTTGATGCACTGGATAAATTTACTTTAATATTTAGAAAACAAATACATAAGCTCATGCTACAAATGTATTTTCTAACACTTTAAAATTTAAGAGGGCATGAGAAAAAATTATATCAGTGTTTTCAATAACTATGTTTATTGCACTGTATGTGGCACATGATATCTTGTTGCATTAGACATTGATATATTTGAAACAAACCAATACATTTTTAATACATTATTCTTAGATAAGAGAACTTTTTAATGCAAAAGGCCATGACCAACCCACTTATAAACACTCAATGGGCTGCATGCATCTCACAAGTTGAGAACAGTATGATTAAGAATTAAATTATAAGATAAATTCCTTCTTTTTGAAATTTCAAACATTCAAAAATATATTTAAATTTTTGAATATGAAGAAAAATGCTTTCAACTCTCCCCCATAAAAAAACACACACACACACTCTTAATATATATAAGGTTGGGACATCTATACTTTACAGCACACCTTTATGAAATACTTCTGTTGTGAATGCAGTCAAAGAATTTGTAGTTCAACTTCAGTGGAGCTGAGAGTGCATTCCCTTTTTTTTTGTCTGTGTTATGATAAGTAATAGTAGCTGTTGAGTCGGTATTCACGAACATGTCGTGTATCAGTTATATATTTTCCTTATGCATTAAATCTTTTTTACATCACAAAGGACTCTCATTCTTATGAGTAAGTATATTTGAAATAACATAATCGAATTTTCAGGTCAAGCTCATTATGGGCATTAGAAATGGAAGAATAAGGTAAGTGATACCTTTTTCTTACCTTAGACTTTGTGAAATTGAAAATTGAATTTTTTTCACAACTTCATGGATATTAATGTGACCAGGTTCAGATACTTATTTCAAAGCATTATATTTAAAACAGCATAAAAACACTTGAAACTGAACAAGTATTAAATAAGAGTTTAGAGTATTTGCTCTTTGTATATGGATGTAGTAGCAAAGAAATCATGGTCATGAATTTCATCATCAATAGTACAAGTATTAACTGATATAATAGTACAAGTATCAACTGAACAAGTATTAAATAAGAGTTTAGAGTATTTGCTCTTTGTATATGGATGTAGTAGCAAAGAAATCATGGTCATGAATTTCATCATCAATAGTACACAGATGCCATTAAAGATAAATTAAACTTCAAACAAATGTAACTCAGTTTTGTTTTTGTATAAGAAAACAACCTTAAAAAATTAGTGCTATTTGTAATCCAGCAGATTATTCATTATGAAACTATTCATATTTAAAAATTATGAAAATTTTACATCTAGACGAGATTATTCAATTATATCTTTTCATTACATTTTTATTATTGAGCTGTTTCTTTTCATTTTCTACTGTGTATGCCAACTGTTCAAAATTTTAACCTTTCTGTTATTATCTTTTACCATTTCTTTCATTTATTTTTGGCAAGCATATAATATTCTTCTCAATTTTTTACCCTCCCTAAGCAAATATATATATTTTTTTGTTTTTTCCCCTTTTAGATAAGTGTCTATTTACTAAACAGATGAAAAGTCATTAGAATTTTTGCTCATCTGATTCAGCCTTAAAAAAAATTAATTTATGATTTTGCACAATGAATATGACTAAATTTTAAAATGACTTGAAATTAATGGGATGTTTCTTCTCTCATAATATTCTAAATACTACATCAGAAATTAAGCAAAATTATCAGACAAATTAGAAACATGCAAATAGGTTTCATATTAAAAAACAAAAATTTTTACAAACCAAACAATTCACATCTTTTGGAACTTCTCTATGCTCCAAATCCTTTATTATGAACTTATTTTTTTTCACTTCAGTCATTTTTTTTACAATCTCAGCATCTAGATTGCTGATTTGTCCTGGAATGGCTTTTAGAGCACTTTCAAAGGCTGTCATACATTTTTCTTTATTTCTTACTTCAAGGATTTCATTTTCACGAGCTCTTTTTAAATTCCTGAAAAACAAATTATAACTTGATTAACTGAAATTTTAAAAAATAGAAATTGATTCATTAATGAAATGATCTAAAAAGAATTTGTAATTTTTTTCTTCAAAGAAAGTTAAATTTTATTTAAAATTTTGACTTGTACTTAATCCTTCATTTACTTTCATGATATTGCTTATAAGTTCATCAAAATAATACGTTTGTATTAATCATTAGATAAATTTAAATCTACAGAAAATTTACAAGTGATCATCAATATTAACTATGAAATGATCATACTAAAATAAAGAATTAGAAATTTTCTAAGAGTTCTAAATTATTTAGCTCTAAAAAAAATACAAGATTTATAAATCAAAGCAACATTTCATAATTTTTAAAATATTATAGTAGTCACTTGATATAGAAGTTATAATACTTTAACATCTGCAAGAACTATTTAGGCTGTCTGTTATAAGGGATTTTGTAGCTCTTTTAAAAACCACAACCACATTAGTGAAATTTGGAATTTTTTTTGTGCTTTTTGCACCATTCTGCTGATTTCCTACTTTTGACATCTTGAGTGTGAGTATAGAATGCTAGATTCATGAATAATATATGCATGACTGACTGCTTCAAACTCACACACAAAGCCAATTACTTTAAAATATTTTTTATTAACAAGAAATCAACAAACAATTCTAATTAACACAAATTCAGATTATGTTAGTGTATCAGCATATATAAGTGTGTGTACATGTATATGCATTAAAACACTAAAAGAATGGCAAAACTATTTAGAAAACTAAACTAAACATCATATGATGTTGCATGAAGCTTTCATGTTTTAATACAGAAATATGAAACACCCAGTAACTTAAGTGACTTCAATATAGCTGTAATAATTTTAAAATATTGGCATTTTGTGCACAGTTTTTTAAGTTTTTGCAATTCATATAGATTCTCATTGTTATATATTATGCATTGAATATTAAAGTTTAAAAGAAAGAAAACTCAAGACAGGAAATGACCTTGAAGCATGTTATCCAAGGCTACAGATTTCAAGTATGGTATGTGGTAAATGTTACAAAATTAGGAGAGAAAAAAATGGAGCTTTAATTTTACATAGTATACTCAAATAAAATTGGCAAAAATATTAAAGCATTAAAAATAATTACACAATATCTTCAGGTGTTGTGGAATTCAACTTGGATCTCGGATAAAATTTTCCAAAGGAATAAAAACGAGAGGGATTGAAGCAAATTTGATCAAGATTTAATAAGTAGGCTGATATACAATTTTTAGGTGGATCATTCATCAGTTTGATTGAAGCTGACATATCTTCAACAAGAAGTTTCTTTTCAATCTGAGCCTGGAAAAAAAATTTAGAACTGTTTTTCTAAATATAATTCCAAAGTCTCTATATATATTTCAAAAACTAAACTAAATGTTAATCTGAAAAAGAATAACTTGAAAAATAATATTACAGAAGACAACAGCAATAAGATTTAGCACTTAGAGAAATGAATTTATTTAAGCATGTAGAGGCATTTTTGTTACCTAAAACAAGAATTTTAAAAAAAAATCCATGAATTTGTAAACAAATGCAAAAATTCTTCAAAAACAATCTACAATAGAATTTCATCTGTAAGAATTTTTGCTTCTTTTTGAAAAAATTTCAAGATGTTAAGACAAGTCAATATTATGAAAGAAAAAATAAGGCAGAGGATATACTAAAATCAATAACAGTGAAATTGGGCATTTTTATTAAAATATTATTTAATTAAGTCGTCAAAAATCAGTGGTACATAAAAATATTTCTATTGATAAAGAAAGAGGAGCTGCATAGTGTTAAGATTTTCAGAAATGGCAGATAACAGTGATGACGAGCCTATGACACGCGGACTGACCCATGATTGCTAGGTTTTATGTGGTTTTATATGGATTTTCTAATTTGTGTGGATTATTTATATTCTTATTGTATTTTTTCAAGCACTGCATTGCTACAAAAGCAATTTAATTGCTGTCTATAACTTTCAGTTTGATCATTACAGTTCGAAAAATACACAAATGACAACAAACGTATATGAAGGTATGTAGTAATTGAAATAAAGTAAAAGTGTTTACAGAATATGAAATAAAGTGTATAACTTTACTCATATTTAGTTTGTAGAAAAAATCAACAAACTAAAGCAAATAACCTTATTTTAAGTACTTTCTTTGGATAAAATGCACTTTTGTAAGGTTATGCTCAGTTATTTTTATAGAAAGAGACTTTCATAGCACTGGTACCGTCCCCTCTCTGTTTTACCTTGTGAGATGCCAATGGGCACTAAGAGAATGTCCGTTTTTTTGGATACTAGCAATTTTTGGATCGTAATTTAAGGCACACATGTACCAATCAGTACCAGTGTTGAACTTAGTGGCATCCATTTTGAACACATTTAAAAGTAATGTTTATTGATGTGTATGTATATTAGGTATGTTAATACAAAATTTAATCTCAAATTATTGTATTTTAAATATAATTAATTTGAATTGTAGCCCTGTACTACGTTGGTGGTTAAAAAATTAAAAACAAGCGATACAAGTTCAAGGCTATATCAAGCTGAATGGTTTGATAAATATGGTGTGATTGAAAAGAATAAAATGGTTATATGTGTAATTTGTTATCAAAAACTGACTTCATGTGCATATAATGTAAAAAGACATTTTGAAATGTTCCCTTCTAATCTCAGCATATCAACAAATGAAAAAAGAAAAGTGAATTTTTTACAAAAGAAACAAGAGAAATTTTCTCAAAGCAGTATTTTAAAGTTTTTTGGTCCCAAAAAATAACATTACAGCTGCTAGTTTCTAAGTTGCTCATTGTATTGCTCTCTGCGGGAAACCTCTTTCAGAAGGAGAACTTTAAAAAAAAATTGTTTTTAAAATGTATTCCTACATTGTTTGCTGATTTTAAAGAAAAGACTTAATTATAAAGTGTATAAATAAGTTACCTATAAGTCCCAATATAATTAAAAATCAAGTAATAGAATAAGAAAAAAATATTTTGCACGCACACAAATACATAACGACTTAAATTATGCAGAAATGTATTCAATTGCTTTAGATGAGAGGAATGAGGTAAATGGTTATGCACAATTAGCATTTTTTGCTCGCTTCATGAAACATTGAAAGGGAAGTGTATTTTTAAAGTGATAGGGGAAGTGATTCGAGTAAATACAGTAGTTGAATTTTGAAGCAGGGTAGTATGGAAAACAAACTTTGAAGACTTGATTTCTGTAGTAGAAGGAAAACTGTGTAAAAGTGGTGCAGGTAATATTGATACCACAGTAAAAATTAAAAACATTATATTGAGCCTATGGGATTCTGTTACCAAATAATTTTATATCAATGGAAAAGCTAGTTAATGCTGTTCTAACGATGATTAGGTCCGCATATTTTTGTGAAAAATTGTTTTCTCCAATGAACTTTGAAAAATCTTTTAATAGAAATAGACTTGACAGGGAATTAACTGCGGAATGTGTTAAATTAAAGAATACGAAATATGAACCTAAAATTAAAAAACTATCTCAAAATAAACAGCAGCAGATACATATACACTAATAAATAATATTTCATTATATATATTGTATGCAATTTTCGTTACTTATTGTTCATTCAAACCTTTATTGTCATTTTCACTAAACACTTAAAATTTTTTAACCCCACTAAAAATTCTTAAAATGTCAAACATGCCCATTTTTACCCGTTAAGCCAATTGAATTTTAAAGATGCTTTGTTTTAAAAATGCTCAGTTAAAAATATTTAAGCATAACTCTGGTGCAAATGGGCATTAATGACCTACAAACTAGTACTAAACAAAAATATGATCAGTCTCAAAAAGGTTCGCCATCCCTGGCATATAATGTAATAGAAGTACTTTTTTTAAAAATTCTCAAATAGTTTATAAAACATCACAAAATAATACATTTCAAAAATTTGTTCAAAGTCAAGATGCATGATTCAACATGCTGTGCTCTTGGTTATTAAAATCAATTCAATTTTCATTTATTTAAGGTTATTGAACTTTCCTTGATTTTTTTATTATTGTTATGACAATTAAAGTAAGTTTCAATTAAAATGGAGTTTTAAATGGTGATTGTTAACATCTAATAGGAAAAAGATTCCAAGTGAGTTTACAGTAGATCAGGAATTGGCAACCAGTGGCATGGAGAGAAATTCTTGGTGGCTCTCTACATTCTTCTACAATATTGTGAGATAAAGTTAAATCGCTCTGTCTCTCCTCTTTACACCTCATGCATTTTTATTTAGAGGCTATTTCTTACTTTGAATTCTTTGTCATAAAATGATACAACTGAATCTGCTTGCATATAGTTTGTATATGTTATGTAAAAAACATCCACTGTTTAAATATTAGCATTAAATATTCAATTGAGCAATACTTGTAAATATTGAATAATACTTGTAAAAATGAAACATAACTCATTGCTACATGGCAAATAAAAAATCTTTAGGATTATAGAAAACAAAATTAATGCAATTATGAAAAAACCTGGAAGATAACTCTATTAATAAATTGCTGTATTTCATTGCCAGAGGGATTTAATTGTTTGAAGAAAATTACATGTGTTCTACTTTGCCATTTTCGGTTCTACATTTATACACACGTGAACAAATTTTTTCTCACTTGAAATATATTTTGAGTCCACAATGAAGTTGTTTAACAACTGAACACTTAAAATTGTGTCAAATTGAAAATCACAAATTATACCCCTGATGTTGCAATGTTAAGTAGAACTTTGTAGACAAAATTGGCATTAAAATTAAAATTTTTTATTTAACTATATTCTAAAAATACTTAACATTTTATGTTGTTCATTTCTTATTTTACTAAATATTTTTAACAGATACATAATACACATTACATGTACATCTTTAATTTATTATTTATGTTGAAGAAATAGTTATTTCTCACGTTGCTTATTTTTATGCTAAATATTTTTAAATGATGCTTAATTAATGAATAATTAGATCTGTATTTTTTATCTCTATTCCTTAACTCTGCATGTACTGCTGCAGGAATTGAATTGTTTGATATTTCCTACTGTGTGGCACCCTGAATCATTTTGGTCGGCAGGTTTGACATACCACAGCTATAAGGTTGTTGACCTTTGTTGTAGATAATTAATTTTCATGTAGGAAATAAATAATACGTACAATAACAAGGGGGGGGGGAGAAAGCAAAGGTTGAGAAAAAGGATGTGCAATATAGAAAGGAATGATTTTGAAATTTTAAAAGAGTTCCATTCATAGAAAGGATCTTTCCCATAACATTTTTGTTAAATGCCTTTCAGTTCTTTTGTATAATTAATAATCAAAATATACATAAGTAAACAAAATAGTTCTGTAACAAACCTTTTCTTAGACTTCTCTCATAAAAACAGAAGAAAGACTTACACGCCTTCTAGCGGGTTGAACAATCTTCAGTGATGGCCAAGCTTTGGAACAGTAAGGACGTACGAGTATGTGCTCCGATCCCTTTCAATTCTAATCTAAATGTTAGTTCTCCAGATATGTATGTAAATGTTTGCTTTGTCTGATAAACTTATTTTAATTAACTAGTGGATTTAGTTAAGAACCCATTCCTTGTGTGTTCCTTTATTACATTGGGTCACACACACCCCTTATAATTTGGTGCCCAACCTTATAATTTGATGCCCAACGTGTTATTACTTACAGAAGCTTGGCCATTGCTCGGTATTAATTTTCAGGTAAACAGCTAATGTTCAGTTCTCACCCGTAGAATGAGCAAGTATGTTTGGATTAATCTTCAACTGAAGAGCAAGCAAAGTTTTTATCTTGAATTTTCTTTAAAGAATTATACCTTATAATACTAGATTAATATTGCATGCCCAAATGCCAATTGGGTGTAATATCCTAAAGAAATGCTTAGTTAAAGTCAATTTCTTAAATATTTACTTTATTGTTCTGCTTTAGAAAACATTTTTTGTATGATTTATCAGAATCATTTACGGTTTTCTGCCATAGAAAACTTTCTTTATTGAATTGAATTAAAGAACGTCCTGTTCTAACTCTATAAACTGTTCTCATTAAATTCAAAAATGTTTTTCTTATTTTAAGAAATGTAATCTGCTGAACAGTAGTTTAATGTACACAGTTTAAATTACATTCCAAGTTCTTAAATATCTGTCCTGTATAGTTTAAACTAATACACATTATGTTGTTTACATAAAAGATTAAGTGAGAACACAAAACAAAATATTTCCATATTCACTTTTCTTTAAATGATTAAAATTTTTGTTTGAAAGCATTAATAAATAAAACTTCTTTTGTTTTATTATGAGCTATTTTGAATAAAATATTCATTTATGTATTTAATTTTTAGTATAAAATGTGTATTAAGATTAATCTTAATTTTTCTCTCTGTCAGTTACACAATATTTGGTGGTTAAAAAAAGTATATATGTATGTACCCATTTCCTTTTCCTGTGCTTGTATCAATTTTAAACTATGATTCATCTATGAAAATGTGATATGCTGAGTAAGCAAAAACAAATAAAATAGGGAGAAGAGAGACAGTTCATGGTTGTATGTGTGTGTAAAATGCTCAATATAACTCTGAGTTCTAAGCAATGTTTTTTTTCATGGAATAAAGTACAATCATTTGGTTTTCTTTTTGAATATTAATCAGACATTTGTTTCTGCTAAGTAGAATTTTTATTTATGAGTATATGATTTTTTTTACTTGAAGTATTAGTTATTCCAAAAATGTTTTCAGATAATTTTGATATTTTTTATTTTTGGCTAAAACTTTGATGTAGTTTTTTTCACTTTGATTTTTTATTGAAAATTATATGAATTAATATATTTTTATTTTTCATTTTTGTGATTCATTAAATTTTTTCAACTGCATATTGTAAAAAATTAAGAAATTCTTTTTGTGGTATAATACTGTACTATTATTCTAGCTATAATATTTTGTTGAATTTCATTTTGGTCTGTTATATGTAAAAAGTTTGCAACATGTTTCCAACCCCAGGAGGTCCCCCACCATATATGGATCCTCTCATCCAATAGCAATGACTCCCATAGAAAAAGTATAGACCACCCTGGCAATCAAAGATTCCTTTTATAGGAAAAATATATAGACCGCCCTGGTCTCAGAAGTGCTGCTTTGGCAAACAAAAATTTCCTGTCATATGAAAAGTATATAGACCACCCTGGTCTCGGAAGAAGTGCCGCCCCAGCAATAAAAGATTTCTGTCATAGGAAAAGTATATGGAGCACCCTGGTAATGAAAGAAGTGCCACCTTGACAATCAGAAATTCCTGTCACAGGAAAACTGTATAGACCACTCTGATCTTAGAAGAAGCACCGATCACAAAAAGTTACGTCCACATCAACACAAAATAAACATGTTCCAAGCCCTTCAACAGCCTTTTCCAACTGAACCATCCATCATCTTTCAACAAGAGCTACTACTACAAACGCTAATTCTTCTGATTCTGTCTCCTCGCTGGGACATCGTCGGATCCATAAGGGGAGCCTTTTCTTAGACTCCTGTCATAAAAACAGAAGACTTACATGCCCTCTAGCGGGTTGAACAATCTTCAGTGATGGCCAAGCTTCAGAACTGTAAGGATGTACGAACATGCGCTCTGATCCCTTTCAATTCTAATTTAAATGTTAGTTCTCTAGTTATGCATGTAAATGTTTGCTTTGTCTAATAAACATATTTTAATTAACTAGAGGACTTAGTTAAGAACCCATTCCCTGCATGTTCCTTTATTACATTGGGTCACACCCCTTATAATTGGTGGACAACCTTATAGTTATCTTTAAAACTAAGCATAGATCCAAAAGGTGCCTTCAAAATCTGCATTGGAAAAGTATTGGTAAAACAAAAACGTTAATGTAAAGTCTTAGCAGTATATCCTCCACCATATTTTTTTTGAATTCAATATTTAGCTCATGATTATTTATGCTCTATAATTATTATAATCTTATTAGGGGGAAATATGTTCACAAGATTTTAAAGTACTTCCAAAATAAAATTGTTTCCTAATTTTCATTACATTTTTTATTATTTTAAATTTCAATTCAGAAATAAGAAAAATTAACAAAGATACTAAAATCAAAATACAATTCTTAATTTATAATAAACGCTGGATGAAAAATAATAATTTGGTACCTGATCAATTAAACAGTTGGCTACAATATCATTTTTTATTGTTAGCATTTCTAAAACAGTGGGAAATGTAGAGATGGCCGCATTTTCCTTCACATCAAATCGCTATAAAAGTAGAAATTAATACATATAGTTACTGAATATAAAAATTTTAACTGAAATAACTTAAGATAAAAATTTTCCATAAAGCTTCATGCATTAAAAGAAGTTTTAACTTTTATACATACAAATTGTAATTTCTTGAAGTTTAACAAGTTTCTATTAATAAGTTTTAAAAAATACTGGTTCTCATTTCTAATATTAATAACTTAAATAACTTCAAGCTGTGGGTAGCCTAGTGGTTGGAGCATCGGATGACAGACCAGAAGGCCTGGGTTCAATGCCCGATGCAACCAAATACTCGCCGAGTACAAATGGAAAACGTGCTCATTAAATCTGTGGATCCGAATGGTGTCACCATCTATCGTGAGCAGAATCGTGCTGTCACCTTCTGGGCTCAAAGCTTAGGCTAATAACAGACGTATCTCTAGCCCGTTGCCATGATGAATTTTGTGGGCCTCGATCAGACTACATCAACAGGTGGCATAAGCAACAATATAACTTAAATCTTATAAATGAGCAGTGAAAAATATGAATCATGAAACAGATAAATTTTTTATAATTTCTCTCTTTAGAATTAACGAAAAAATTTACTTTGCTTTAAAAAATTCATCTTTTTTTAGAAATACACATTTTAATATATATATATATATATTCATGTTATTTGAATATTCATTTCCCAATTTAACATTTAATATATCACTTTCTTTGAATAATAAAGATTATTATAATTCAAAATATATCCAGCTACGAATAACTATGCATTATTTAGGGTAAAAAAATTTCCTATTTGAATAAAAACAAAAACTACAATAATAAATAAAAGAGAGCCAATACAAAAATAGTTATTTCCTCACAATCATGCACACACACACAATAGAATTTAACATTAATTTAATATGTATTAGTTGAAGAGAAAAAAATTGAAATTTAGTCAATGATGAACAAAATAATGCCAATTATGAACAAAGATTATATGATACATATTAGTATAACAATGACTTTTTTATCACCCAATACATATTATAAAAATACAGTGACAAAAACACTTAAATATCAGAAATTACTTAAAATATTCATAGTAAATTGAAAGAAAATGCTTAAAAAATGTAAATTATAGATTTCTTAGGAGAATAGTAATACTTTTGGAAAGTGAAGGAAGTGCAAACGAATTTAGGGAATCTCTAATGGAAACTAAGAGAGTGGTCATTTAATTCCTTAAATCAGTTTTTATGGCCACAGTTTTACTTAATTCAGGAAGAATTCCACAAGCAGATATAAATTACAGTAAAAATCAAATCTTTCAAAATATCTTTGGAAACAAGAAAGGATATTAATTTTATGAATCCATAATTGATATTAATTTTATGAATCCATAATTATATATAGCAGTGTATCCTATAATTAAATTCTACAAGGCTGTGCTTTATACAATCACATTTAACTCTTGCTTTATTTGATTTTTAAAAACATAATACATAATATTTGTATTATACAGAACACATAACTTAAGTGAAAAGGTAATTTTCAATTTCTACTCAAAAAGTCCCATTTTTTTTTTAAAAAAAGCTTTTATTTAATTACAATGTATGTATGTATGTATGTATGTATGTATGTATGTATGTATGTAATTTGTTCGGGTGGAATCTTGCAACTCAATTTTGAAGCTGATATCTTCCTCCCATTGAGCTGAAATTTTGTATACACGTTTAGTTTGGATGACAATGCATGTTTTGACCATTTATATTCCGATATTGCAATTAATTAAAAAGATATTAATTAAAAACGTTAAACTAGTTTTGGGCGCCAACTTGGATATATCTGCATTGTTGTAATAATTTTAGTTTTACAACAATGACAAAAGTTGGCGTCGAAAATCGGTTTTCAGCCAAACTGGAATTTCATAACGTTGCGCTATTGACTGTATTAATTAACTTTGTCTAAAAAATAGTTACATTTCTACAACGTAAAAATAATCTAATTTCTACAACATATGCAATTTTTTTTACAAATTTCTATCTATTTTCTTGGATTTAAATTCAAAACAAAAAAAAGTTGAGCTATTTTTCAAGTAGATTGGTACATTGTATACCTTTCTCAACGCTGCCAAGTTAAACTGAGATGGAGTATTATAGAAATTCTAACTTTAACCCCTTAACTGGTTTGCCCGTACACCTTACGGGCTCCTGAAAGTTAGCCACAACCGGTTTGCCCGTGCGCTGTACAGGCACCGAAATTTTTTCTTTCTATATTTTATTTGCACAGACATTTTTATTCCTATAATAAAGTTATTAGTATAGTGTATCTTTAGAAGCTGCAGAGAGAGTTTGTCCATGGTACTGAACTACTCTTCAGTCAGAATTTTGGTAGTGTTGAAGGTGAGAATTTTTCACTGAAGGCAAGAATATATATTCTTGAAAATATTGGATAAAGAACAGGGATTTACAAAGAAATATACAATGTGTTGCCTAAGAAAAAGGAAAATGGATAGATAATCCAAAGAAGTCGATATTATCTCTATCCCCATTGGAATATAAGACTTAGTGTTACACTATTCTTCATATTGTGTGTGCGTATAAATATGCACACACACACATGAAATCCTATCAATCGTATGAAAAAGAGGTATAAACATGAAATTTTTTGGTAAGTGGAAGAAAATATATTTTAAGATATATGTGAAATATTCTTCATAGTACGCAGAATGTACTTATTAAAAGAAAACATTTAAGGGTTTTTGTGTTCAAAAATTATAAAATAAAAAAAAGGTGAGTAAAATTTTAAACCGGAGATTAAAATAAAAATCTTCCATTTTCGCGCGTTCTGTTAATTATTATGCTTAGTTACATGCAGTTAAAAAATGGGCTTTTTTTGGGAAAATTTTGGTCAAAAAAATTGACCGCTTAAGAGGTTAATCTATGACGCTCAGACAAAAAATAATCATAGAATCGGAAAGATCATTTATTTCGTCCCGATACGGTATAATGTTTTTTACAAAATAATTATATTTGTATTTCTTACGATTTTTTTTAAATAAGTCAAAATCGATGCGTTTTTATGAAAATAATGTCTAAATCGACGCGCATGAATTTTTTTTGTTTAAATGAATCGACATTCCGTACTAAAACAGCTCATGATTTGCTCTTTTAGAATCAGTCATTTAAAAAATAAAATGTCGAAAATTTTTCTTACGATTTTTCAAAAAATACTGAACATTTTAATATTTAATAACTTCGTCATTTATGAAGAAAATCTCATAAAACTTTTTTTCGTGTGTAGGATAATATTACCCAAGATCTGTACGAAGATTGAAAGAATTGCTTAAAATTTACGGATTTAAGAATAAACTGTGTTTTTCGTCTAGTACCCTTTTTGCGAGAATTCATTTAGCTCGACTGTTCGAAAATAACCGGCTAACACCTAGCAACAATGATGCGTTGAATGAGATGAACAGACTGAGAAACCTGTCCAGTGATAACTAAAAAGTAAAAAAAACTTTTTTAAAAACAAGCTTTTATTTAAACGCGCTAAAAAGAATAAAATAAATTTTTCTTTAAAATTTTTTTACAATCAACTTATAACGTCATTACACAATTTATATGATATAAAAGCTTGTCGCGAGATTTACCTCTGCAGATAAACAAGTAAATTAAATCACTTGATCTGATTGATTTCAATTTCTTAAAATTTTCAAACTAAGTAAATAAGAGTGCTTTAATCTCGCGACAAGCTTTTATATCATATAAATTGTGTAATGACGTTATAAGTTGATAGTAAAAAAATTTTAAAGAAAAATTTATTTTATTCTTTTTAGCGCGTTTAAATAAAAGCTTGTTTTTAAAAAAGTTTTTTTACTTTTAATTTATTAAAAAAATGTTTTTAATTTTTGCAAAATGTTTTTAACTTTCATCACATTTAATAAACTTTTATTAGTATGCATACATTACAATGTTTAAAGCGTTTTCAGAATTAAAAAATATATTTACTAAGAAAAAGATTTCTCAAAACGTATGTGAAATCCAAATGAACACATACCAAAAAAACTAGATATGTTCAAACAGTAATGGATATTGTAATATCATTCCCTTCCTGTACCGAAAGGCCCATTTGGCTTCTTAATATTTTTGAAGGTAAGACTTAAGTAATTTTGAATCATAATCAAGTAACAAATACACAACACTTAAGCTAGTACCTTACTCTCTAAACACCATGTTACATGAAGCCTTTACAGATCAGATAAATTTAACATGTAGCAATTCTCATTATTTCACCACCAGCCATTTGAAGGTAGAGAGATTCATAAATCACTGAAATATTATATATTCAGAAATTTTCATAATACTGACAGATAAAAAAGAAGATATGTATATAAGTCTTTTTATAAAAGGTGCCTCTGATAAATTATGCCTGTCAATCTGAAAGCATGTATAAAACTTTGCTGCTCTCATTTATTATAAGCTACAGTTAATCAAAACTTAATATTTATTAAGCATTTTAAAAGCCTGTTAAGGCCAATTGTTTAATTTAAAGTTGATATTAAGGAAATCACTGAATGTAACTTATGAACCACAATATTGTAACTCATATTTAAATTTTATTCCACACACACACATTGTAAAAATTCTTACAAAATTAATTGGCATTTCTTTTATATTTTTATAGCAATAAGACAAAATAAACTTTAAAAGGATGAATAGATTTATTAAAATAATTAAATATTAATATACTTACTCCATCCTCAAAGGGACTAACAACTATAGATGGTGGTATTTTATAAAATTTTCTTAAAATATCTCTGAGTATCAAAGAATCCTGATAGTTATCAACACAAAAACTGTTCAATAAACCATTCCCAATTGCAAACTCAATTGCAAGAGTATATTCAGGTTGCTTAACTTCCAAATACGTACCTAAATGTAGAGAAAAAAATACCAAAAAAAAAAGCATGAATTATT
This sequence comes from Trichonephila clavata, assembly GCA_019973975.1. Lineage (NCBI taxonomy): Eukaryota > Metazoa > Arthropoda > Arachnida > Araneae > Nephilidae > Trichonephila > Trichonephila clavata. The sequence goes on from BMAO01034042.1 coordinate 107,127, forward strand.
ACATATTTAGCATTACAATTCTCTATCTTCTTAAAACAGTCATCATAGAAAAATATGTACAATTATTTAAGAGTAAAAACAATTTGTCAAAAAGGATAATTTTTTTTTCTTTTGACTTCCTAAAAGAATTCATTTAATTTACAAAAGATTTACTTAAAACATAACATAATCAATTATTTGAATCAGCGGTCTCTAAAATGGGATAAGCAAAGTGATATTTGAGGGTTAACTAAAGAAGTAACCTTATGGTCCTTTGTAAGTATATGATGGTTTCCAGCAGGGAACACAAAAAATTTTCAAGAGGGGGGGGGGGATCCATGGTCGAAAGTACCCCAACTCGTATCATACCTCAAGACAAAACCAATTAATTCTTCTGATTTTGTCGATTTTGCTAACAAAAAACAGTAAAAAATGAATTATTGAATTAATAATTAGCATTAATTAATAAACTAAATTGTTAATTACAAGTACTTAATTAAATTTTATGTTATATATATAGGGTTATCATCAATCTTAAGGGCTTTGGGGGGGGGTCTGGACATCTAGGACACCCCCCTTGTTTGTGCCACTGATGGTGTCTCATGCAAGTGTGTTTTCTCATAGATCACTACCTGATTTTAATGTGGAGCATAACAGCTCAACATTGTAAATGCACTGGCTCTAAAATGCGTATGCAAGAAGAGGTTTATGGGAAATTCTGCCTTTGGAGCAGAGACACATCTGGAAGTTCAAGAAAAAACTACCATCATTGACAGCAAGCACTTTAAAGCAGGTGCATTTGCTTCAAAAATCTAGTGTCTGATTTTCTATTTTCACAACTCAGTATGCACTTTACCAGGGGCTGATAGGATGTGCATCATTGAGATCAATATGATTTACCATTTTAAAGAAAAGTACAGAATTTATATGTATGCAGTTGTTACTTATGCCACTTGATTTGCAAAGGCCAGATTGAGATCCACAAAGTTCATCATGGCAAAGAGCTAAGAGATGCCTGTAATTAGCCATAGTTTTGAGCACCATATAGGTTACAGAAAGATATGGCTCATTTCTACCCCAGAGTGATCAGGGCCTCCCACTTCTCTTCCCCTTCCACCAACCTCACGAAAAAACTTGCAGCATGATGGCTATTTAGAGTACCCTCATGCTGCAAAGGCACTACACATTTACAAATAACCATGTCTTCTCTGGGATTTGAACCTAGGCCCTACGGCACAGCAGTTAGCATCAATAACCGCTACACTGGATGGATGACAGAATTGATATATATATATATATAGTGGTACGTACTGTAATAAATGATTAATCATCTTTAAAATTCTGTTGATTTTATACACCCCTCAGATGGATAAATGGTTAGAAAAATTAACCATAAAGAAACAATGGTTTGAAGATTATTCTTGCAGTGTTTCTTCTTGAGTGCAACACATAATATTGATACTAATAATTGTCCAAGTTCATTTGCACAGTCATGCTAAGAGACAATAATAACAATACAATGCATATAAAAAGATGAAAGTTTAAAATTATCAAGAAAACAACTTAAAATTACGGTTTACATTGAAAGGTCAATAATGGATGTTATCCTACATATGTGTTATGAGATGAAAATTGATGACAGAGAAAAAAAAATATTAGTGGTTAAATGATTCAGACATAAGTATTTTTACTAAAAATATTATGAAAACAAATATTGAAAAGTCATTGTGAAAGTCTAATAAATTCCACAAGTTCTCCCAAAACAGCAATTTTACTACATGCATACACAAGACAAAGCAGAGTATATAATAACAAAAGATGAGATTCTATTAAAATCTTTTAGGTTGAACAATTTCTCCTTCCAATCTAGACAGAGAGATAGATATGGCATGGCAGCCAACAAACTGAATTCAAACATAACAATTTGTAGGAAGCCTCAAATGTCAATAAGGCATTCAATAACTAAGCATTTTCAACATAAACACCAAGCACTGCAATTTTGTAAACATCTAAAAACTTGCAATAACTCAAGGCAGTCATTGAAAAAAATGTTTTTAACTGAATGGCAAGTGTTAAAAAACCTGTTTGAGATTTTTTTTTATTAACAGAAAAAGTTAAAAGCCACACAATATTGGTGAAATACTTCTTCTACCTGCTCCAGTAGAGATACTGGAAATAATCTACAGAGAAGAATGTACTGAGAAATTAAAATGCATTCATTCCCTAATCAGCAAATATAATTGCTAGATGCATAGAAAATATTGCTTATAATTTAAAGAAACAATTATTAAAACAAGTTACTCAAAGTAGATTTGTTACGCAGCTAAATGAAAGCACAGATATCTTCCCCTTTTCTCAGCAAATATTTTTTAGATATCTTTCTAATAATAATTGTGGGCAAAGAAAATGCTTTTTTTAACTGGAGAAAAAGAGGATTCAAGGTAAAGATGACTGAAAAAGCAAACTTCACATGAAATTTGTAAAACGTGTTATCCATTAACAAGCTATTGTTGCAAATGAATTAAAGCCAGGAATACATCATATGTTACAAGATAATGAACAGTAGAATATTTCTATACCATGCTTTGAAATGGGCAGTAACCATAAAAATCTCTTGTACCATACAGAAGTTAATCATTTATCTGGTGAGAAAATGCTAAAAAGAGACATACTTGCTTTTTGTGACAATTAATAAATTGTTGATAGTATGCTATTTAGCTGATATTTTTGGAAAAATAAATATGCTGTTCATCACTACAAGGAATATCCTATTTCCATACACAGTTCTTTATCAAAGCATAAAAATATATATATATTATTTTGCTAATTTAAGATACCACAGATAAAACATCTCAATATTTAAAACTTAATATTTTTGAGCATGTGTATATAATAAAATTATTATTTCTAATTGATCTAATTTTTCCTATTATAGCAAATGTAGAGATATTAATACTTTTTAAAAGTATATTTTATACCAAATATGCATATTATACTCCTCTAATGAGAAAAGGTATCAAAATATTAAAAGAAAAAGGGAAATAAGATATTACTTTTTTAATATTATCTTTCTTTCTATACAACTTTGCAAAAAGATGTTAAATACTAAAATTCTTATCAAATATTCCTGACAGATTTTTCAGCAAAATAGATTTTCCCCACAAATAAATAAGATAAGGAAAGACAAGGACAATAATTAAAAATTAAAAACATCAACACTTTGAAAAAATTCCCAAAACTTTTATGACTTTTCAATTTTTCTTGATAAATTTATTAGAAAATGAACAAAATATTAAACGAAGTTCTGAAATTTTTGAATTGTTTACAAAAATTCAATTACAAATGCATGCATTACTCCCATACCAAAGCTTTATGTTTACAATTAATTAATATTTCAAAGTATGTAATTTGCATTAGCTCCTTGTGTACCATGTAACCACTAGTGAATACATGTCACACATAGGGCAAACATTGTAAGCTCATGTGGATAGATGTACAACCAGTGTAACCAGAACAAGAAACATTATAAGGTAGTTTTTTTTTTATTGGGACTGTATAAAATTACAAAGTTAAGTTACAAAATGTCTGGGTTACAAAAATTTTAAAAACAGGAAAATTTGATTTAAAATTACAAATCTTTGTGAAATTGCACAAAACGTTCCTTGGAACAAAAAGCTTTTTCACATGGGTTACATAAGTGTATTGCCCCCCCCCCCAACATATTAGCACAATGTCGAAGTTAATAAGAATTCATCTTTTTTTTAAACCTCCTACGATAGAATCCACAAGCTTGTGAGAAACTTCTGGAAAGTATTATTATTTATTTATCAAATGCCCTCATTTCTTTTCTTGTCATGTACACATTTTGTGCAGTTTTTAGAATAATTTGTAAGAATTTCAGTGTATACTATTATGGTGAATGGATGAAGTTCAATTTCTGTTGAATGGGAAATGTTGGAAAATACATTGGAATTCAGCACCATTCTTTGAACTACATAGAATCCCAATTTTTTTTAGCTCTGAATAACTTTTCCTGGCACTGTTATAAGGTCCCAAAGCTTGGTCTACTGCATCAACTGCACCCATATTAACATTATAATGTTCAATATGATTGGGTTTCAGGTAATAGTTCTGAACTGTGACTATTTTGTGTCATATTTTCAATAAAATTTGCAGTCAGTTTCGTTTTTGTTGTCAGCATGTATACATCACATTAGTCTTTGAATTTCACTAATATATAATTTTTTCTGATGAAACAAGCCTGATATCCTCATAATTTTGAGTCAACAAATTATTTTGGGATACCATGATTTACTCTAAGAATACCTGTTGTATAGGTATTTCTATTTAGTAAGAATTGTGTAAGGTGTAAGAAATGTACCACTTATCAAGGATAACTTCTCTACCTTCAACCAACATGTTCTGTAACAAATAAACCACAGCTCTCATTAGTTTGAATCACGGTAATGAGAGTTACATTACATTTTTTTAATATCTATGACAGTCAAAGGCCAAAAGCTCCAGAAAAGAATGCTCCCTTATATTCTTGTACCAAGTCATTCCATAAGCTCTGACTCAAATGCAGCAGGTGAATTTAAATTTCATTGTTAAAGATAGTAAGGAATATTTTTTCACAAATAGTTGTCTTTCACGGATGTTGTTCTAAATCAGTGAGTGTTCTAACATTTTGAACAAAAGCATGTAGCAGATATTTCTCGGCAAAGAGCATTATTTCCACATTCATTGACAAATATACTATTGTGACCCAAAAAACCAAGAGCCTTGGAAAGCCATGGGAAACTCTGGTCACCGTTGGTTTAATCCCAAGCCCGCTATCCGCAAGTCCGGTGGTTGGTTGCCCGCCACCTAACCACCGGACATGACTTTTTGAGAGTATATCTCCACTAGCTTGGTCTGGCTGCTGAAGAGGCCTGCCAGAATGGATGGCAACCACCTGCTTCAATGCACTGAACTTGATGAATACCCGACTGATGACATCGTCAGTCGGTACTGGGAGGCTCGGTGTCAAATGGTCAAGAGGCCAAGCACGGGTGTTGGATAAATAAATATTTCTCTGCATCAAAAAAAAGAACAGCCCTTTGATTATTTTTCAGCTTTTAAACAATTAAAAAAGGTTATTCATTTATCGAATCAGTAAGAGACTTTCTGGGGTCAACAGACTGTAATAGATACGGTTATCTGCACCCAGTGAGAGCACCAGCTCTTGTCAAAGCAGTCGGGTAAGAACTCTTTAAAATCCTTCTTGAAAGGATTCTTGCTTAACATTTTTTTTTCAAAGGCACTGTTTTCTGGCAACCAAGCCTTTGCAGACATGGCAAGTCCTCAAGTGTGAAAGCCATTTTATTGGTGATACCATCTAGTGGCGAAATTCACTGCCAAATTTTTGACATTTCATTTATTCAATTCAAGCTCACAGCAGAAGCTAAATATTGCCATGACTTAATTTTGCAGATAGTACCAGAGCCAAATGGATATTTAAAAAATCTTTTACATGACACATAATCATATGACATGAGTCCTTATGATTTTCACATTCAGAAAATCTATGAACTCCAGCCAGGATAGCTAAACAGATGAACACATCAAAAAGAATAATGTATCCCATAGAAAATGAAAAACTTAAGCCACAAGAGGTTATCAAAAAATTACTAGCCATTTTCTTACAAATGAATTACAGCACCAGAGGTACCCCAAAGCAAAAGTTTTAGTGCCACAGCATGCTCATAATGACCCCAGATAAATTCAGCTTACTGAAGAGAAAAATTTTGACATTGAAGAATTTTTCAACCACCAGAAGAACCCTGTATATCCAGGGATTACCAAAGATAATAAATTAAAAGTAAAAAAGCTTTTTTAAAACAAGCTTTTATTTAAACGCGCTAAAAAGAATAAAATAAATTTTTCTTTAAAACTTTTTTTACTATCAACTTTTTCCGTCATTACACAATTTATATGATATAAAAGCTTGTCGCGAGATTTACCTCTGCAGATAAACAAGTAAATTAAATAACTTGATTGGATTGATTTTAATTTTTAAAAATTTCAAACTAAGTAAATAAGAGTACTTTAATCTCGTGACGAGCTTTTATATCATATAAATTGTGTAATGACGGAAAAAGTTGATAGTAAAAAAAGTTTTAAAGAAAAATTTATTTTATTCTTTTTAGCGCGTTTAAATAAAAGCTTGTTTTAAAAAAGCTTTTTTACTTTTAATTTATTTTTCACTTTTTAGTTATCACTGGACAGGTTTCTCAGTATGTTCATCTCATTCAATGCTAGGTGTTTGCCTGTTATTTTCGAACAGTTAGCTAAATGAATTCCCCCAAAAAGGGTACTAGACTAAAGACACAATTTTTTTAAAATTCGTAATTTTTAAGCAATTTTTTCAATCTTTGTACAGATCTTGGGTAATATTGTCCTACACACGGAAAAAAAAATTCATGAGATTTTCTTCATAAATGACGAAGTTATTAAATGTTTAATTAAAATTTTGAGTATTTCTTGAAAAATCGTAAAAAAAATGTTTTCGGCATTTTATTTTTTAAATGACTAATTCTAAAAAAGCAAAGCATGAGCTGTTTTAGTAAAGAATGTCGATTCATTTAAACAAAAAAAAAATTCATGCGCAACGATTTAGACATTATTTTTATAAAAACGCATCGATTTTGAATTATTTAAAAAAAAATCGTAAGAAATACAAATATTATTTCGTAAAAAACATTATACATTATCGGGACGAAATAAATGATCTTTCCGATTCTATAATTATTTTTTGTCTGAGCTTCATAGATTAACCTCTTAAGCGGTCAATTTTTTTGACCAAAATTTTCCCGAAAAAAGCCCATTTTTTAACTGCATGTAACTAAGCATAATAATTAACAGAACGTGCGAAAATGGAAGATTTTTATTTTAATCTCCGGTTTAAAATTTTACTCACCTTTTTTTATTTTATAATTTTTGAACACAAAAACCCTTAAATGTTTGTTTTAATGAGTACATTCTGCGTACTATGAAGAATATTTCACATATATCTTAAAATATGTTTTCTTCCACTTACCAAAAAATTTCATGTTCATACCTCTTTTTCATACGATTGATAGGATTTCATGTGTGTGCATATTTATATGCACACACAATATGAAGAATAGTGTAACACTAAGTCTTATATTCCAATGGGGATAGAGATAATATCGACTTCTTTGGATTATCTATCCATTTTCCTTAGGCAACACATTGTACATTGCCTTGTAAATCCCTGTTCTTTATCCAATATTTTCAAGAATATATATTATTGCCTTCAGTGAAAAATTCTCACCTTCACCACTACCAAAATTCTGAATGAAGAATAGTTCAGTACCATGGACAAACTCTCTCTCTCTCTCTCTGCATCTCCTAAAGACACACTATACTAATAACCTTATTATAGGAATAAAAATGTCTGTGCAAATAAAATATAGAAAGAAAACATTTCGGTGCCTATACAGCGCACGGGCAAATCGGTTGTGGCTAACTTTCAGTAGCCCGTAAGGTGTACGGGCAAACCATTTAAAGGGTTAAAGTTAGAATTTCTATAATACTCCATCTCAGTTTAACTTGGCAGCGTTGAGAAAGGTATACAATGTACCTATCTACTTGAAAGATAGCTCTACTTTTATTGTTTTGAATTTAAATCCAAGAAAATAGATAGAAATTTGTAAATAAAATTGCATATGTTGTAGAAATTAGATTATTTTTACGTTAGAGAAATGTAATTATTTTTTAGACAAAGTTAATTAATACAGTCAATAGCGCAACGTTATGAAATTCCAGTTTGGCTGAAAACCGATTTTCGACGCCAACTTTTGTCATTGTTGTAACAATAAAATTATTACAACAATGCAGATATATCCAAGTTGGCGCCCAAAACTAGTTTAACGTTTTTAATTAATATCTTTTTAATTGATTGCTATATTGGAATATAAATGGTCAAAACATGCATTGTCATTCAAACTAAACGTGTACACAAAATTTCAGCTCAATGGGAGGAAGATATCAGCTTCAAAATTGAGTTGCAAGATTCCACCCGAACAAATTACATACATACATACATACATACATTGTAAGTTAAATAAAAGCTTTTAAAATGGGTGTAGAGAGCTCATGATCCAGATTCTGTAATGGTTTGATGGGGTGTCAGCTATGAAGGTGTGTTTGAGACTCATTTTTGTAAGAAAGGAGTGAAAACTAATGCAAAATTTTATTAAAACACTATCACAGAACCAATAGTGAGCACCTGGAATATAAACCTCTTCATTAGAAATGATTGGACTTTTCAACAGAACTTTGCTTCTGCTCATAATGTGAAAATGACCCAGGGCTGGGTGAAAGAGGACATTTTGAACTTAACAGAACACAAAGATTGTCTTTTCAGCAGACTAGATATAAATCCATTTGATTATAAATTGGAATCATTATTAGTGGCAAAGATGTGCAAAAAACAGCATCCTATTTAGAACAGTCTTAAACATTCTTTAAGAGAAACAGCAATGGGAATTTCCATGGAGGTCATGCATGCCTCGATAGATGATTAGTTCAAAGCCTATGTGAAGTGTAAAGGTGATCATTTTGAATAAAAAGTGTAATATGTTAAATTTAAAGAAAAATTAGTTTTAAATATCACAATAAAATTTTTGATTTTGACTCCTTTATAATAGTATCAAAACTTATGGCATAATTAGATAGTTCTCTCATTTCTTTGGCTGATTTATCAAGTATTAAATTGATAGCTTAAGTGTATCAGAGGAGTAAAGTGCTGCATCTACGACTAACTAAATCATGCCTTTATATTTAAATCTGTAAATACAAATAAGCATACAAAATATGTGCATTATGAAATAAATATAAAGAAACTTTACAAAAAATCTTACCAATTGGACCTACAGGTAATTTAATAAATGCATTTCTTTTATTTTCAATTTCTTGTAACACTTTCACAGTATGTTCTCCAAAAGCATTGACTTTGTTTGCTTTTGCATTCTCTGCACTGTTCAAGTTCTCACTGTATTTCCGATATTTAGAATTATGATTGACAATCTCAGCCCTGAAAAAAAATCTTTGTTAATTATATCATTGTCAATCCACTATTGGTGCAGTAAGAAAATGCCTATATTTCGGTCATCTGTTACTGGATTAGATACAGACAAATTATAAAAAGCAATAAACTTAGATTAAGATCTTCTAAAACAACGATATACTTGAATGACAAAACCAGGCTCATAATAGACAAAACTTTTACAGCTTTGAAACAGTATAGTAACAAAGGCAACTACTGAATTAAGAATCCTCAATGATTTTTATTTTGTCAGTCAATCAGGACTGTATTTGGAAGAGCCTCTTAAATGGCAACTTGAACTGAACTTGAAACATTTTCCAATAAATAGTGCTGGATTTAGTCAATTTTTATTTTTCTTCAAATTTATTAGCACACTCTCCCCCCCCCCAAATAAATAAAAACATTAAACAATAAAAAAAATCTGTAAATTGAGACATAATAAAAATTAAATATAATTTAAAAAATATTATTTGTCTCAAAAGTTAAAAAGAAATTCAGAATAAAAGTTTATTGAAATCAATTCACATTTTTTAAAAACAGAGTAATGTTATGCATGTATATAATTAGGAATCATTTGCTTAAAAATCCTAAACTAAAAAAAGCAAATATTTAACAAGAAAATATGCCAGTCCAACCAAACTTGATACAAAGTTGTCAAGATCAATACTCTGTTTGAGGCAGACCTATGTAGACCTCCAAACAGTTCTAGAATCTCAGACTCCGGGATCTCTTGAAACCTGGTACAATTTAATGCATAAAATCTGCACTAATTCATTATTACACAATCTAGGGGACTCATTTTTGAAATTTTATGTTGAGAATCTCAAGTGTCTATGATGAGGTTATAGTAGCTTGAACTACCTGTGTTAAAACTGAGTGAAATACAAAGGAAATATAATTAGAAAGAAAAATGTTTTAATAATATTTTCCATGACTGTGTTATATAAAACAATGTAGAAAGCAAAGAAATTTTTTTCCCCCATAATGGCTGGACAATTCCACAAATGTAATGTAACACATTGGTTAAGAAATACTGATTTTTTACCTTGAAGTGTATAATATCTTTCAACTAATTTCAGTTTTCAAATTTTTAAATTCACCCAACAAAAATTCAGATTTGCCTTCACTTGTTAATACATTTACGTCTTACCAGCTTTATTGGCCCAAAACTTTTAAGAAGTTTTACAATTTTGCAATAATTCTTCTTTATCTTCATCCCACACATCATTTAGATTTAAAATAACACATTTTTAAGTGATCTTTCTAACATAACCTGTAAACTATTTAATCTCGTTTGACAGTCAAGAATCAGATTTAATTCTTTCTTGTATTTATGTTTTCACATAATTCTGAAAAATACTATCACTGATAAGAGATTTTCTAAATTAATATGAAAAATAGGCTTCTTGTAGTTTATTTTGTTATCATGATAATAATCTATATCAGCAGGGTCTAATTCCTCCTCCTAACCATCCAGACTCATTATTTTCAGTCTTTCATGTCAACATTTACAGAAGGAACTTTATTTTTATTTGTATATAAATAGGTGAAAAGCTCTCTACTTACTCACTTAACATGAGATCTCCTGCACTATTAGACTTACAGACTTCAAATTAAGCTGGTATATTTCTTTTGTTGAATAGAGATCCATTAAGAATGGATTTTGCAAAACTCAATTACAGTGATATGGACAAAAATTTTCACTTTTGGACTATTAGACCCCAAAAAAACTTAAAATTTAGTGGATATGTTTCTTATGAAGAGTACAGATTTGCCAAGAATGGGTTTTGCAAAAATCAACTCCTAAGGGAATTTGCGGGGGTCAATACAGATTTTAAAAAATTCCTATTTTTGAGCCTATTAGACCTATAGGCAAGAAATTTGACTGGCATGTTTCTTTTGTTCAGTAGAGACTCACTAAAAAAGTTTTGCAGAAATTGACATCCAAGGATAGAGGAGGGGGGGGGGGAATTGCAGCTAAAATAAGTTTTAAAAAAACTTACCAGTTTTGAACAACTAAAACCACAGACTTGGAATTGAGCAATCATGTTCATTTCATTGAGCAGAGATACAGCAAGAAAAGGTTTTGCAAAATTTGACTCCCAATGGGACTTACAAAGACAATACAGAACAAAAATTCCCATTTTTAAGTTTAGTACACCTACAGCTATGTTTATTTTGTGAAATAGAGATCTGTGTGCAAATAGTGTTTCATGGCAGTCATTTCCCACAGTGGCACACTTGATATTTATTTTAGATGAGATTTATATATTGACCGATAGTTGAACCTAGAAATTACCACATTGTTGTAGTTTATTTATGTATTTTACTTCGCTATTTTACTTGGCAAATAGTTTAATTTGCAATTTACTTAAAGTTATTATAAGTATGAATTATATTTTGACCTAATTAAAACTTTTTCTTTCTACGTTGATTGTTAATTTAGATAAACAATGAATGGGTATACCTGCCATGGGTAATGTTAGTAGTTGTTAAGCATATGACATGTGAAGAGCACAGTTAATTACTGGAGATATTTGGCCAAACTTTTTCACAACAGCAGCCCCATCATTTGTTGATGTAACTATATAAGTCACTTGATTCAATTAAGAAATTTTTAGTTTCTTGGAAAACAGTTTTAACATTGTCTTAGCAACACAAATACTTGCTATTGGAGCAAATCCTAAAATAAGATCTTTTTCAAGATGGTAAACATTAACAATTCAAATATCTGCAATTTCCCTTAGTCCCTTCAGCTAAAATTATAGAAAAAAAATTTTCCATCATTCTTTATACACATACAATCTAATTCATTACTCAACACTTGTTTTGTGGAAAGGACAGGCTTCATTTTTGTAACGACTCCTATAAACAAGCTTGTTGTACAGTAATTAAAGGATAATCCATCCAAAGCAGAAAGTTTTGTAACAATATTTTCTTAATTACTCTTTTACAGGAAGTTAAAAGAGATGCTGAGTTATTTTAATGAACTTAAGCTAGCCTAAAAATGATTTTTTGTCCACTATTTTTTCATGGGCTGTTTTTAAATAATTTTGGAAGCAGCTTGAAAATAATTCTTTTCAGGGTAACATTTTATTGCAGTAATTAAATTTCTTTTTATTTTTTTTCATAATTCCAAACACACACACACACACAACTGACATTTTTTTACTAAAACAACAAATAAATGAAAAAACTTAAAAGAGATATTTTGATCAACATAAAAATTAAATAACATCAGATGAATAAAAACCACAGTCAGTGTCATGAAACAATATGGATATCATTTTTGAATTTCATCTAAATAACCTCAATATACATTTATTTATGCAAACACTGAAAAAAGATGTCACAGACTTCCGCAGCCTGATAAGTATTCTACTGGGCCCATTGAATTTATAGGTCTGGTCAGCAAACACATGCTTACATGCAATTCAAGCTCCATTCAGGTAAGTTGCTTTTTCCACTATATACATATATACAATTTACTCTGTACTTTTTGCTTATATTAAAATTATTACAGCAAACTACTATAAAAGATTATATATACATCTAAAGCCTTTTTTCTTCTTTTTACAGAAGAATCCAGTTTTTAAAATGTATAACTTTCCTTTAAAAAACCCAATAAACTCTATTATCAAACTACCACATGGCCACATAACTTTTCTCCTTTTTCTTCATAAGTATTTTATACAAAAACAAGTAACATATAGCAATCTAAATATGAACAAATGTTAAAAGAAAGATTAATAGTAAGAGTTCGATTTCATTTTTATCATTTTACATGAATTGTCCAAAACAAAATACCACACATATATTTGAAAATAAAAGTACACAAAAGTATTAAATGTAATTCAATGCCAAGAAATGAATTTTGATGGTATAACTAGTAATAAGTAATGCAGTTTGCACTCTATATATTTTTAAATCTTTTTTATGAAAAATATTATAGCAATTGATAAAGAAAACATATCACCTTAATTCTTCCATTTTCTTTTCAATGTTAGTTTGTTCAGAGAGCTTTTTATTTCTTTGATCTGTCAAATTATTTATGTTACTCTGCATTTCTGAATTCTTATTGTTTAAGTCTTGAATATGTGATTCACATCTTCTTTTCTCTTCTTCAATGGTTGACAGCTTTCTAAATAGTGAAAATGTACATCAAATATATCAAAAAGTTCTAAAATAAATAAATTTATAAGCCATTTATTTTATGTTTATGGATCCTTAAAAAACAAAACAAGTACTAAGCCATAGTAATTACTACATAAAATAACTACTAAGTTAATAACAAATATATACACAATTAATAAGATATGCAGATTTCCCATGAACTAGTTTTAATAAAGCAAAAAATTAGTAAGCAATAGCAAACAATTAGCAGAATAAATAATGCAAGTGCATCATAAAATACCAAAATGTCATGTTGAATACCAAATTCTTGACAGTTTTAAAATATATTTTCAGCTATAGGGATTACTTTACTTGTTTCATTATGAAATACTGTAACAATCCTTTTCTCAAAATTGAACTATTTTCCTTATACTAATCCTTCTTTTTAGTCACTTTTCTTTCAAATTCTTGAAAAATATTCTTAAAGGATACACTCTAATATTAATTTGAAAAATATTGACACACATTTTTTTGCATTCATTGGCAAAAAATTGATGATTTTTTGTACTTAAAGAAATGCCATAATACTAATAATTAAGCAATGTTCATTGTCAAGCAGTTACATGTCATACACTCAAAATTTTAATGAATTTATTTAACAAAGCTTAATTCATTTTAAAAAATACATATAAAACAAATTTCAAAATTCACAGTAAATTCTGATTTTCAATTTATTTCCATTGTTTACTTTTACAAAAGTTTCATTAGCTGATAAATTTTGGCAAAGATGCCAGCCAAAGGCTAAACATACATATAAAAGTCTAAACTTAAAAAAAACATGCAACAGGTTATATTTTTATATAGTCAAAGAGAAGTTTTTTTGTTGTTGAGTAATACTAGATCATTTCAAGTGGTAGTAAAAATATTTAAACAAAAATGTGTATTATGAATAAACCTTACAGCATAAAAAATACATGCATTGCATCAAATTTTCATACATAAACGATTTACAAGAACAAACAACACCATTTTTCAATAAATAAAGCATACGCTTTTATGGTTAATCGAAATAAAAAGATAATTCTTAATATAAGAACAAAATAATTAACGAGAAAATTAATGTCATTGGGGTAAAAGCATGGGGTGCTCTATAGCAATTGTTATAATTTCTTACAAGTTCTATTGCAAAATGCTGAGTTAAAGTAAAGCACAAAGCACCCCACGCTTTTACCACAATGACATTAATTTTCATGTTAATCATTTTATTCTTATATTAAGAATTATTTTTTTTACTTTTAGTACGATTCACTATAAAAGCGTGTTTTTTAGTTTTTTTAAACTATAATTTATTTTTCATTCTTTAGTTCAATCTACAATAAAAGAGTGCATTTTTAGTTTTTTAAGCTATCATTTATCCACTGATGAATTAATCTTAAATGCGTCAATTTTTAGAATCTGGAATACCCATTGGCACCCCATCAGTGCCTCAATACAGCTTGGTTTGCAAAATGTAGGATCAGCCAAATGAAGGAAATCTGAAAGAGCTAAGTTTGAAATATTTCATGTGAAAGAAGGTGTTAAGTCAATGATATTTTTCACTAAAAAGAGCACAATATTCTCTCTGAAACTTGCATCAGTATTAGACATAAAAGTACATTTTTAGTGGAAGAGTTTGTTAGAAATTATTTAATCCAGTGACCTTTGAATCAATTCTCAGCTGTTTTGTTAAAATGAAGCAATGAATGATGTTTCATTCCACAGATACGACAAGTGAATTTAGAAAAGCAGACTTTATGCTCAAATTTAGCAGTTAGAACACAAATTATTATTTTTCACAAGCACAAATCTTTCATTTTCTTCCATTTTCAGAGAAAAAAAAATTGTTTATATTATGGTAAGAAATTGCTGATACATATTTTCACTCTTAGGTAACTTAATTTTTTAGTCGCCAAATCTGGAAGTGATATAATGAATTAGTCACCAAATCTGGAAATTGTTATTCCTGATGATCCTGATCAGAACAATGAAACAAAATTATCAAATTATTGTATTGCCATCGGTCCTTGACAAGTTTGCAAAATTTTGAATTAATCTGACCTTTTAAAGTAGGTAAAAATAGAGTTCAAAGATTCCATTATATACAAGTGAAGCGAAAAAAGCTTGTTAAAAAGAAGCCATTTTGTTGTTGTTGATATGGTATGAGCACAGCAAAAAACTTGGCCTCACATTCTCAAAAAATAAAATTCTTTTATTATAGTTTTCTTTTTAACAGAAAATGTTCTGTTATGTTTGCAAAGAATATAAAGCATAGTACTGTAATTTGGTCAATTTTTCTAAAAGACTTCTTGAAAAAGTGAAGTTAGTAAAGAAATATTCAATATGTTTTCATATTCCATATCAATAACTTTTTGATGATTCCCCATAATAAAATTGTTATATATATCCATGGTTTAGCACACAAACTTCTAAATTTATAACCCATTGCAAATTTTGTTAATTTTACATATTAGCTCTATCATGGTTTCACAGTTGGAGAAATCTTTAAGTTCTGTTTCTTTATTTAAATTATAATGAAAAATATCAATGAACATGTTAATGACAATGACATGTTATTTGTCGTATAATTTCTGTCCAGATCACATCAACTTACTGCTAACATATATAATTTTTTAAAAAGAATTACATTCTTACGTTAAATGCTAAATAGCACACCTAAAAATAAAAATACTAATATGGCATATCCTGACATTTTTGAACATTTCAAAGCCTATTAGCAATGGGCTTTGAAATTTTGAATCAGGGTCAAATGATGAACATGACACCTGAGCTGATATTCTCTCTCTATTCTCCTAATATCAACACCAAATAAATGTGAGAATTTTGAGAGTCTCAGTAGTTTTAACATGCATCAGACTCTCAACATAGTGGGTCTTTAATGACACCAGGACTTAACAAAAACAATGCAGGCCAAAAGTTTATTATTATGACTCCTCATCAACTATAACCACATATTGTGAATTTAACAGAAATGCAAATATTAAGTTTTATAGTGTATATATGTGTGTGTATATATATACACACACACTATAAAACTTAACATGATGGATGATTTAATGGATCTAAAAAAAATAATGCTTTGCAACCAATCTGCCACTTCCCCAAAAATAAATTTCCAAAAGTATATTCCATTTTTTTGTAATAATTTGTATACATTTAAATTTATAACACATCATTAAAATATGAGTGCAAAATCCCAAGAACTAACATGAAAAGAATAATATCCTGAATAATTACTATATCATATATACGCAGTATTTTTCATTAGTTAAAGAAATAAAAAATACATGAAAAAAATTCCATCTAGAAGGGTGAGGGGTTCAATAAATATAAGTATTGTTCTATCATTCTAATTCTCACATACAGAGCAATTTTAGAGTACTATTATAACTTCTTCCCTTCAAAATATCTTTCACATTATTATTGGTTCAGTTTGAGTGACTGCCCAACATTATCCTTCAGAATAATGAAAAATGTTCATGGGAATATTAAATGTAATTATAAATATATATACACTGGTTTCTGATTTCAAAATTCTTCCTCTTTGATATGCAGGATAATTATTATGCTTGTTTTTATTTTATTATATAGGGTTGTTCATAATTCCCTTCAAAGCTTTGGAGCACCGCAGTAAAAAAACTAAGATGAATACAGCAAAAAAGAACATTTGAAGAAATACAGATATTAATTCAAGTTTTGTTTACATATTTTAAGATGTTCTATATTTGAACACTTGGTCACATGGCATACATCAATGTGTTAGTCCAGTTACTGCTTCACTCAAGTCAACATGGTACTAAGAACGTCATTGACAGCATGTGTTATCCATGTTATCTGAAAATTGTCTTTCACCTAAGACCTAAGTTTTCATACTCCCTTTGCCTCATGACATAGTGGAATTGCATAAAAGGATAATACATGCAGTCAATAACTTTGATAGTGCCATGTTGAGTAGACTGGAAAAACTGGACTATTACATTGATGTATGCTGCAGTGTGACCAAAGGTTCCAATGTAAATACTTGTAAAACATCCAAATAAAAAACTTGAATATAATTCCTGTATTCTTACTTATGTTCTTTTTTACTGTATTCAGCTTAGTTTTTTTACTAGTGCTCCGAAAACCATGGAGGGAACTATGAATAGACCCTGTATATATACACAAGACTGACCAAATTATGACCACTTGACACTTGTAAGAAGATCAGCTAAAAATTCATGTAGCTACCACTAGAGGGTGAGAAAGCTATTAATAGGGAATGCAGGAATATTAAAGCATCTATTGCACTGTGTTGCTTACGGAAGAATAGGATAAAAATGTGATTTAGCTGTGTTTGAATGTGAGATGAATGGAGGTGCTTGAAGTGTCAGAATCAGTAGCAGCAAAACGGCTGCACTTGTGAAGTGTTCCAGAGCAGCAGTTTGCAATTTTGTGAATATGGAGAAAAAAGAACAAAATTATGGACACCATCTGCATTACCAGAACTCTTCAAGCTGTGGAATTTCTGATTTGTGTTGAAGAACATCTGAATGCTCAATGCCCAAGGATATTTAAAGGTTTTTGCGGATTAAGTACATAGTTATATTAATGGTGGTGGTGGGGATGGATGCTTTCATCAGGACAATGCTCCCTGTCATACAGCTGACATTGTCCCCAGATGGTTCAAAGAGCATGAAAGAAACTTTACCCTACTAAATTGGTCTGCACTATCACCAGATTTCATTCCAACTGAGAATCTAGAGGATGAAATCAAACAGGGCATCTGGCAGGTGAAACCAGTACCATTAAATCTAACCAGTACCATTGGAAAGTGCAATTCATCAGATTCAATTTGGATTCATCGGATAATAATTTGGCCACTCAGTATATACTAGCAAACACACACACAAAATTATTATTATATAATTCTTTTATCCAAACTTTTTTTAAAATAATAGATATACAGTCAAACCTCCATACAATGAACATCTAGTTTACAAATTTCCCTATTTTGCAAACTTTTTTCTGGAGCCAAGAACATTTTACTGTTTTCTTTGTAAAATAACCTCCAAATAGAGAAGTGCATTTTCTATAAAACAAACTAGTTCTGAAGTGATTGGATTTTTTTCTCCCTATTTTTAAGATATTTCAGGACATTTTTCAAATTATTCTCTTTTGTAGCACATTTTATGGTGATCAATAACGTTGACTGGTATTACCAGTTGCCTAACTCACCAAGAGCATTGAAATGATCATAATTTTTCAAACAAAAAAACTCAAATAAAATTAAAAGATTTTATAAGCAATCAAGTTTAAAGGCTACATGTGGTAGTGTACACTTAAAATTACTGGTTATAGATTAATGCACGTTTAAAATTACTCATAGGCTTACAATTATAGAAAATGTTGTTAAAAAATTCATTAGTTTTATATAAATTATTCTTTAAAATTGAAAATACAATGTATTCCTGCACAATGCTTTTTTTCTTCTTCTTGTTTTCCTTGCACATTTCTTTTTGATGTGTAAGATATATAAAATGAATAGATATTAATTTTTAAAAAAAAGTGTAAACAATTACCTTTTTACATAATACTTAGTGTTTATGAATTTAAAATTTATTTTATAAGATTTTTAAAGTATGGTAAAAGTTGAACCTCTAATGAGAATTTTCCACATAATAAACATTTTTTCGGGATTTAGCAACTTTGTTAAATAGAGGTCTGAGGTATTTATATTTGCATGTGAACCACTTTTTCCAATACATTGGACTTTGTTTAAAATATAATCCCAGTATATTTTTTAATTAAAAAATATTTTTTTATGTTCTTAAATTTATATACACCACATCAATAGTTAATCTTTATATATATAAATCTTCTGTGCCTGTATATGTGACTAAACTCTTTCTAAACGGCTGGACCGATTTTGATGAAATTTTTTGTATGTATTCAAGTGGATTCGAGAATGGTTTAGGTTAGCAATTCAGTCCGATATTGCAATTAGTTAAAATGATATTAAGTAAAAATGTTAAAAAACCAGTTTTTGGTGACAACTTTGATTTGTCTGCATTGTTGTAACACTGTTATTGTTACAACAATGACAAAAGTGGGCGTCGAAAATCAGTTTTCAGCCAAACTGGAATTTCATGACATTGCTCTATTGACTGTATTAATTAACTTTGTTTAAAAAATAAATGCTTTTAACAAGTGATTAACTTGAAATATATTATTAAAACCTCAACTTCTACAGTGTTTTACATTTTTTACAAATTTCTTTGGGGGAAATCACTGGGAGAAAAAAAGGGAACAAGCTCATGTAACACTGGGCTAAACCAAGAGAAAAGGAATCTGTCTGTAAAGGAAAAGAAATTGAAGACATTTTGGGAAAGATAATTTTAATGACATAAGCATGGAAATCTACCATATCGTGCATACACCCTCTCCCAGAAAAGCTGACATCTGGGTGACAGTTAATTAGTTATTTAATAATAAATTCATACATTGTAAATTATTAATAGGAAATAAAAATTAGAAAGGAAAAAAAAGATTTTATCGGGGGGGGGGGGAGTTTTATACTTGGAACGGAGGGAAAAGAAACCTTTCTGATAAAGAAAAGAAGTGGAAGAAATTTTTGAAAAGGGAATTTAAATGGCATAAACATGGAAATCACTCACATCGGGCATACACACCCAGAAGTGCTGGCATCCAAGAAAGAAAGAGAAAAAGGGAAAACTTACATAGGGATAAAGTGATACCCATGGAAAAAGCCCATGCAAAAACCGAGCTAAGTGGAGAGAATATAGACCCATCCAATGGGGCTAAAAAGTGGAAGAAACTTTAAAAAAAAAAGAATTTTAATGACATTGATATAGAATTCCCACATACACTATGAAGTGCTGACATTAAAAGGGGAAATTTCAAAAGCAAAAAGCTACACACTTGAAGAAGCCCCTGTAATACTGGGCCATGAAGCTAATATATCTTATATATATATATATATAAATGGATGTTTGTATATATGACTTAGCTTTACTCCAACACACCGTTCAACAGATCACTGTGAAAATTGACAAGCATATGTATTTTTTGTCCAGAGAGTTTTGTGCTATCATCTTTGTTGCAGCTCCCCACCAGGTGGTGCTACAGCATATAAACTTCTGCACCTTTTAATCAATCGCCAAGTTGCCAACATAACACATGGATCAATAAGTTCCGAGACTAACCCAGAGATGGCGCTCGTAGTAAACCAGTAACCAGGTCTTTCTAGAGTACTAACCTTTGCTTGAAACGTGTCAAAATTTTAAGTCGATCGGACCAGAAACAGCTGAGTTATCGAGGTTGGAGTAAAGTCTTTTAGTAGTTTGTTTAAAAAATGGAAAAAACCGAGTTTCGTGTTCTGATAAACATTGTTTTTTAATGGGTAAAAACACCGTGCAAGCGAAACAATGGATTGAAAAATGTTACCCGGACTCTTGTCCATCAAAAGCAACGATTTGTCGGTGGTTTGCCGAGTTTAAACGTGGTCGTACTGACACAAATGACGCGGAACGCTCGGGTAGACCTGTGGAAGCCGTTACACCGGAAAATGTGAGTGAAGTGACAAAAATTATAATGAAAGATCGTAAAGTGAAGCTCTGTGAGATTACTGAGATGACACAGATATCATATGGAAGTGTATTTACTATCCTTCATGAAAAATTGAGCATGAAAAAGGTTTTTTCCAAGTGGGTGCCGCGATTGCTTTCGATGGAACAAAAACAGCAACGAGTCGATGATTCAGAAAGCTGTTTATCGCTATTTACTCGCAACAAAAAAGATTTCTTGCGTCGTTACGTGACCATGGACGAAACATGGATACATCACTACACTCCAGAGTCGAAGCGGCAGTCATCTGAGTGGCGCACAGCTGCCGAAAGCCGTCTAAAAACGCAGCAGTCAGCTGGCAAAGTCATGGCGTCAGTTTTTTGGGATACGCATGGCGTGCTTTTCATTAACTACCTCGAAAAAGGTAAATCGATCAACAGTGATTATTATATTGACTTGCTGGTGCGTTTGAAGGAGGAAATTGCAAAAAAACGACCGCACATGCAGAGAAAAAAATCCTTTTTCACCAAGACAATGCACCCTGCCACAAGTCGATGAAAACAATGGCAAAATTGAACGAATTGGGCTTTGATCTGCTTCCCCACCCCCCATACTCGCCAGATTTAGCCCCCAGTGACTACTGGCTCTTTGCTGATCTTAAAAAAATGCTCCAGGGAAAAAGATTTGGCTCAAATGAGGAGGTCATCGCTGAAACTGAAGCTTATTTTGAAGCGAAAGATAATTTTTTTTATAAACATGGTATTGAAAAATTGGAAAATCGTTGGAACGATTGTATCACCCTAAAAGGTGATTATGTTGATGAATAAATAAAAATTTTGCAAAAAAAATTTTGTTTTCAATGTTAGTCTCGGGACTTATTGATCCATGTGTTAGTTGCCAAAAATGATGCCAGTTTGGCTCTACGATCAACATTTCACTGTTTTTATTGAATCACCATTATAATATAAGGGACAGCATTGCTTGCGAATCTTACAATTTTAACATAAAATAAATACAACAGAAAGTAATATTAGCATATTACATAACCAGATATAAATTATTTACACTATTTTAAGCGTTCATTACACAAAATTTATAACAATGTGTTACTTTTGCTGAGCAACGATCAGCTTAGGATGACGTTTTAAAAAATAGACCCACAAGAGAGTTACAGGGCATTATAAATATTAAAAAAATCCTTTTTTATCTGCTATTAAACCTTTAGATTTAAAATTTAACAAATATGGGTTTTTTTTACTGAGATATGCAAAAAGCTTTTTTTTTTTTTAGTTTGCAATTCGTGTAAAATTAATTCATTAAAAATTTCTTTATCCTTCCATCTGTATTGTTTAATTTTTCAATTCGTCCGCACGAAGAACGGGTACACCAGCTAGTCAACTTATAAATTTTACTTTGAATTTATTGAAGTGAAACTTCTTTGCAGATGGAGTGGATGGGAAATTTACCCAGTTTTGCGTAACACTGAAAAAGTGAACGGAAGTAGTGATTCCCCCCATCCCCCCGAAACGTCACCATGGGGAGGAGATAGCGAGTTGGGAGGAGTACACCACAGAGGACTTGCGTCATATCCGTGAAAAAGTTGAACGATTGCTAAGGGAAAATTGTGCATCAAAAATATATCTTGCTGCTATGGACGAAAGGCGCTTAGGTATTGGTGACATTTAGTGGGTACCCTTGCTACTCTCATAACGAACTTGCATGGCGCGTATTTTCGTAGTTTTTATGAAATGAACGTACCATTTTCAACGAATAAGTGCACCCAAAATATTACCATTATATGGTTCTTCCTGTTATGGGAGTGTCTGGGGCATTGTGTATATGTCACTAACGTTTGCGCCAGAATCGCTACGGATAGCGTCTTGTAAGCAAACACAGTGACTTCTATTAGTGATGCATTAAGTTTATATTATTAATTTTTATTTCCATTGAATCAAAATAAATTCTGGTCAGATAGCCTAGAACAAATGCAAAAAGAGGAAAAGAGTTTTGTGAAAGAAAAAAAAGCAAAACTAGTAGCAATTCCTGGCGAAAGTCTATATATCACCAGGTAGTTCTGTCGCAGCTTTTATTATCTTTATCCATAAAGTTTTAGTGCTGTACACATCAGAGGCTGCTGCAATCATTAGATTTGATGATGATTAAAAGCCGATTATCTTAACTGGAGACTTTAATGTTAATTTTGCTTCAAACCACTCATTGAATTCTTGAAACGGACACTGAATTTGACAATGAATACTGATTCTAGAGAAGGAAAAACAATATTCAGAACCACAACTGATGCAGTTTTCTCACATTTTCTTGATTGACTACAATCGAGGATTTTTATATCATACTTCAGTAACCACACACCTATTGTCTTTCTTAAAAAAATGATGCCAGAAAATTGAATAAAAATATTATTTTATTCAATTTTATACAATAAATGAAGTTCGAATTTTATTTGATTAAAGTAAGTTTCCTCAGCAGTTTAATATAATTAGATCTATTCCTGCATTTATGACCAATGTCGCCAAAGAAGTTTCACTTCTTTCACGTGGCTTTCAACGCTGCTTTTTTTTTTCTTAGAGTGGCAATAAAAAAATATAGCATAAAAATTTAAACTGAAATAACTACATGATTAATACTTATATTTTTCTTATATTCCCACCCCCAAATGGGATTATTCCTATTTTTTTATTATATTGTTTTTTCAATCAATAAATAATGCAGCTTGGCTTTTATTATGTTGTATGTTAAACCTAAAATAAGCATTTTATTTGCTATACAAATAAGTTAGCATTTTAGAAAGATGGTTGTATATTTTAATTTTATGTTTTGAGTAATATTTTTTACAGGTACTAAAAACAATGAAATATGAGTATAAACAGGAAAACATGAAAGATAGTCTAAACATAATTTCTGAAATTAAAAAAAAATTATTCAGAAAAATTTATTTGAATATTTAACATTCTAAAGGAGGAAATGTGAATTTCAGAATGCACTATGATATTCTTCTACGCAAATATGTTATTGTATACAAAAAAATAGGACAATAGAATAGTCAGATATCGAGCACAGGGTAAAGCTAAGGCTTTTTAGCAGTTGCATTACAATACAAGAAAAAATCTGAATTATGATTAAATAAAACTTGTGTAAAAAATCAAAGTGGTAAATAATATGCATACTTTTCTTGTTGCTCCTCGATACATTTTTCCAAGCCTATTTTTTCTTCAAGTAATTGATTTACATCACTCTTCAGTCTACGTTCTTCGCCCTATAAAAAGAAAAATATTTAAAATACCAATACAAGGGTTATATATAAATCTAAACAAAATTAAATTTTATCTTTTATGTTGATAAAAGATTAAATATTTGAAAAATCTTTTTAAAATATAAATTTTTACACCTTTGTAGGATCTTTATTACTTAAATAAAATAAATAAAAATTTATATACCATTCAAAAAATTCTATAATATTATAATTCTTACTTAATTAAACTTGCATACTTCCAATACTTTCTTTTGTTTTCTTGCATAATGATAGAGAAAAGCAAAGAATATAAAGAGTTTGATGTAATATTTTTGAATTAATTAAAATGATAAAAATCTATTAAATATTTAATACAAGTAAAAAGATATTTAACGAAAATTCAAAATTTTAAAATTGAGCCTTAGAAGTATTTCTCCCGATTTAAATGTATATTAAATTAGCACATTACTATATCAATCTCTTTTTACAGATGTACTAGAAGACAAAGCATTAAAGCACTACATTATTTATTGAATAAGCAACAAGTTTAAGTAAGTGGAAGGTGGTTGGTAACAGGATTAGAATATCTATCTTCAGATTTATTAAATTATCTGCAAACTTTGAATTCCATATTCAACAGATTCCATCTTATCAGAATTACTGGTAACAAGATTGCAGACTCACTGGCAAAAGCTGCCTCTTTGGACATTCCCCATCCTGATATGCCTTCTACTTTCAGCAATGTTTCCTCCAATAGTTTTTAAAAGCAAAGGGTTCTCTGGAACATTCCTCCTGAACATGTCTGGTGCCCATGAAAGATCCCTGGTGGTGCCTTACTCTTTGAAGGTCATAGAGGTCAGCAGACTTGCAAATCTCGATTTGCCAGTGGACACTCGAAATCTCTTACCTTTGAACAGGGGTTAAAAGTTTTCAAGATCTGTGTAAAGTGTAATGCTGCTCAGGCATCACCTGAACACATTTTACAGCACTTAAATTTTAACTTGGACAAGGTGTTCTTAAGACCTTTTTCATTTTTTGGAAGTATACAGACTGATGGGGTTGGTCTAGTCTTCGATAACCCAACTCGGGATTAGAAACAACAACAACATTATCTACAAGCTCTGCAAATGATATGATAGATGTACAGCGCCATAGCAATATTGTGAAAAAACCTACAATTATTTCAGATTATAGCAAAAATATGGGAGCAATAGATGTTGTAAAGAACAATATCTTTAAGATTACTTTACTGCTTGTAAAAGAGGAAAGAAATACAAGAAAATATTTCACCTGTAGGATGAAACTGATTTGAATTCCTATAATATTTTTTTAAAAAATAACAAGGGAAAAAAATTCTACTTGATGTTTCATTTGTCTATAAAGGATGAACCTTTTGAAATTTATTGGTCACCCAACATCATTCAGAAAAAGAGGTTGGCCGAATTTGGAGGATAACAACAGCGATTGGATTTAAACACATTGTCATAGACAAATACTTCTCTCTGATGGAAAAAAAAAAGGCAACCATCAAGAGAAAGCAATATTTGTTGTTCAAGAAAAAGAGCAAACAGTAAGAGATGCAGGAAGGAAATTTGGTACTATTTTCCAGATTATAATGTTGGACTTCACATCTGATGCTTTTAAATTCATCATACAAGAAAAAAATATTTATATTTATTTGTATTATGAATAAGTTTCATAAAATTTTCTGTTTAAGATTTTAAAAAAACTTATTAATTTTTTCTATTTAGAGAAAAATCAATTTCAGTCACAAGAATCCTGTTAGCTGGTTTTCCTGAAAAATTAAATTTTCTTGATTTTAAGCTAAAGAATATCTTAAAAATTAAAAACCGATTTATATATATATACATATATATTGTTTGTTCATATACTTATTTTAATAAGATTTTCCATAATAAAAAATTGTTACTTTTTTAAATTGTTTTCTTGAAAATTATATGATTGTTAAAATGTTATATAAATTACAGGAATTAAAATATAAAGAACTAAAATTTACATAACATAAAAAAAAAGTTCACTAGAAAAACAATGGATAGAGAAATAGCTATGCATTCTGACAGTTTACAGCCAAAATTTTGAGCTGAGAGTCTTTTTAACTTCTATGCATATTAAAAACAGATATGAATGTAAGTTAATGAGTCATATATAACTCAAGTTTCAAGACATCAGTAAAACATTTTGAAATATTCAGATCTTTACTGTATATGCATATTAGTAAAGTAAACAGAAATAAACTTTTACATAGAGCCAAACTTGATATTTTAGATGCTTTTGCATTGCAAACTAAAGGCTACTGGATATTCATTCCTTAAGAAAAGTAAGTAAATTGAAACTGAGGAAAGAAAAAATGAGTAGGGTCTTTATTTGGGAAAAATAAGATGCATGACTGTGTAAAATTTTACCTAAAATTCCAAAAAAAATTTGAAAATTTTGAGAGTGATTCAGTTGAGAAAAAAATTTGTCCAACTAAAAGTAATCAAATAAATGCACATTATCCCTCATTCTTACCTAATAAAACTAGTCTTTAAATGATATTGCAAAGTATTGCAATGTCTAAATATAAGTTGCAATAAGTACAATTGTAAATAAGTAGAGATAAAGATAGGACATTGCAATGTGGGGAAAAGTTGAAAAGGAAAAATCACAAATTTTGAGATTTAGTACACCCACTGCTTAATAGAACAAAAATATGAAGCAGATAGGTTTAAAGAATTAAAAATGACAAAAAATAATAAAACAAAGAAATGCAAAGCAGTATTAATTGTATTAGGTTTTAGACAAAAAGCTGAAATTGAATGCTGTGAAGCATTTTGTCTAGTCATAAATTTTTCAATTGCCAAATTACTGTTTATTTTATTTGCATCACTTAGCATGGTATCAAGTTAAACTTGATGTAAAATCAATACATTTATATGATTTATTAAATGAATCCTCTTATCTTAGATGACCACCAGGCTATAAAATTAAAGAGCAAGAAAATGAAGTGTACTTGCTTTAGAAAACATTATATAGCTTACATCAAAGAAGCCAATATTGGACCAGTAAATTGAATAATGTATTCAAAGTCTTAAATTTTGATAAACTATTGTGATCAAATTGCGTGAATAAGAATGAAAATATTATTTACTCAAATGATATTACAGTGCTTAGAAAAACTGTAAATGATACAAAAGCTACAGCCTTAATTAGAAGCAAATTGGATTGAACAAAACTAGCTTTGGTGAAGTATTTATTAGGAATAAATTCCGAAATGAATATTTTTTTTTATTTATACATTAATAAAAATACGCAGATAATTTTAAGTTTAAATTTAAAGAGCCTCTGAAGTGTCATGTTAATCTTCTATAAATATGCTTGATAGTAAACTTGAGACATAATAGAAGAAAAAGATATAGGAAATAAATTCATGAGAAAATTTTTATATAGATGTTTAACTTAAAAGTTTACCACCTTTTTTGGCTGATTGAAAAAGAAAAAGTTTTTTTGTAAATATTATGCCCCAATTCTCAATTTGTGTAACAAATTGGGACAGATTTCAATTGGAAATCTGTAATTGATATAATGAATTATATATTTATAACTTAATATTACAACATTAATATTTCAAATGTTAAAAATTCAAATTTAAAATGTCACACAAATGCTAATTACTAATGCAGCTTGACAATTCCCCGTTGTACGTGCAGATATTTGACAAAATTTTTTAGATGTAATTTTCAGTTGACATTCACAAAAGCAAAAGTGCATTGCACTTAGCTCCACAGAATCAAAATTTATTGCATATTGCAAAAGTACACTGATGGCTATTAATCCTTTCGGGAAAAAGGACACAAATGCATGCAGACCGCCACAGCCGGAGGGCTTTGTGTAGTTAAGCCTAAATCAATGTAATCAGCATACAGATGTCTGAAATATTATCATAAGATTTGCAGTTAACACAACAATCATAATATACTATTTGTCAATATCACTACTCTCAGATTCTAATTTAGAATCAATTTTGCATCATTCTGACACTCCAAATTCAGTTAAACCTTTTCAATGCTCTGACCTTGTAAAAGTTAAAAAAAATAATAATTTTATCTACCAGATCTAATTATCCATTAAAAACTACACTGCAAACTCAAACTAAATGCTCTAGCGAAAATAAATCTCTCCTCTTCATTATAAACAAGATCCACATGTTCATTTGAAGAGCAGTCATAAAGCATTCAATTCGGAAACATTCTCCCCTTATGTTTATAAAACAAAAACCAAATGTAATGCGAGCAATATATCTCTCATTTTAAGAAGGTCAGATCTACATGTATCTCAAACCTTATGGACATATAATGCCATCTATTGCCGAAAAATTGAGCTTAAAAATGTTCCAAGTGCTTAGCTCAAATACGTGATGCTAGGCAGCTGTCAATGTTTCGTGCTAGCACAGATACGTGATGTTCATCCCGAAGGGGTAAGGGTCTTGGTAAAGGTCTAAAACAGGTTTGGCAACCTTGTAGCTGTAATGTGCCAAACCAATCTTTCAATATAAACCAGAATGCTGCACAGTAAGAAACATTTGAAATAATTCGATTCATGTGGTAATACATTCAGATTTAAAGAATGCAAGTTAGAAATGCAGATTTCGAGTTTTATCGTACATTAATTATGCATCATCTATATATATATAAAGGAGAAAAGCGACTCACTCACTGACTGACTAATCATGATATCTAAGGAACTATTCAACCTACAGGCTTAAAATTTGGTAGACATGTTCTTTTCATGGAGTAGAGATCCACTAAGAACGGATTTTGTGAAATTCGAACTGCTAGGGGCATTACAAATAATTGTTTCCATTTTAAAACTACTCGATGTACAATCTCGAAATTGGGTAAGCAGATTCCTTTCATTGAGTAGAGATCAGCTATAAAATGAGTTTGGTGAAAGTCGACCCCCAAAGGGTTTTGCGGGGACTTAGAGGGCATTATAGATAATTATAACAATTTTTAAACTATTAGTGCACAGTCTTTAAATTTGATAAATAGATATCATTCATAGAGTAAAGATCAGCTACAAGATGGGTTTGTGAAAATAGCCCCACAAGTGGCGTTGTGGGGGATTAAGGGGCGTAATAGATAAATATTTCCGTTTTTAAACTACTTGACCTACCTGCTTAAAAATTGGTAGGCATGTTTCTTTCATAGCATAAATATCCACTACAAAATGGGTTTTGAGAAAATTGACCCCCCCCCCCAAGTGGTGTTGTGGGGCTTAAGAGCATTATAGATAATTATTTCCATTTTTAAACTACTGGAAGTACAGTCTTGAAATATCATAAGCAGAATCCTTTCATGGAGTAGAGATCCGCTATATAATGTGTTCCGTGAAAATCGACCCCAGGTGGTGTTGTGGGGGCTCAAGGGGCGTTATAGATAATTTTTTTCCATTTTTAATTTATTAGATGCATAGTCTTGGAATTTGGAAAGCAGATTCCTTTCAAAGAGTAGAGAACTGCTACAAAATGGGTTTAGCGAAAATCAACCCCCAAGATTTATTTTTTGGTGGATTAAGGGGCATAATAGATAAACATTTCCGTTTTTAAGCTGTTATATCTACCTGCTGGCAAATTGGTAGGCATGTTCCTTTCATGGAACAGAGCTCTTCTAACAAAGATTAAAACGAAAATTGACCCCTAAGGAGGGTTGCGAGGGGTCAAGGGGAGTTATAGAAAAAAATTCCTGTTTTTGAATTATTAGACCCACATACTTGAAATTGGTTAAGCATGTTTCTTTTGTTGAATAGGGATCTACTAAGAATGTATTTTACAGAAATCAACTCCTGGAGGAGCGGTTACTGGGGCGTATTGACAGGGGAAAAAATCCTTTTTTCGAACTAAAAGGACTATATTAATGGAATTTGGTTTGCATTTTCCTTTTGTTAAAATGAAATCCGCTAAGGACGATTATTTTGGAGAAAGACTCTCAACGAGTTTACGGGGGATATTGATAATAAAAATTTCGTTTTTACTCTATTAGATTTAGACTTGAAATTTATCTTGCATGTTTATTTTACAGAGTAGAGATCCACCAAAAATTGGTTTTGCGGAAATCCACTTGGTTATAGGGTTACGAAAGTGCTAGCATCATTCTATACTTCAATTTTAGAGATATTTAAACAATACAAATTAGAAGTCTGGTCCTTTTTTATATCAAGAGTTACAGGTATAATTATATTTTTCAATATAATCGTATTTTTATTGCTAGGGCTTAGATTTCAATAATTTATATATATATAAACAGTATATATTTACAAAACATCATGAAATACCCAGCGAAGTGGGTGGGTAATGGCAAGTTTAAAGATATTTATTAACATCCTTTTATATGTGTGTTGTATATTCACTGCGTGTGAAATGTGTGTGTGTGTGCCTTTGGCTGTTATGCAATGAGCAATCACGAAACTACATTACTTTAGGTTTGGACAACTTGCTTAACAAAAGATGTTACTTATATCCAATAACAGCACTTTTTATAAACTCATTTCTTATCAGCATTCTTAAATGCAGACTGATATTTAGTTTTAAAATATCTTTGTACACTTGATGTCCAACATATGATGTTGTTGTGAGATACCCCACTTACAACAAAATCCATTTGTTGTACAAATCTTCATTCATTTATCCAAGAGTATTAAAAACTGAAAAAGAGCTTTCTTTTTTAGAGACCATTTGAATTAAATATGTAGATATGAACCATTACAACAATTAAAGAAATAAAACACAAGTTTTTACAAGAAAATTAAGAACATGTCATAAAATTATAAGTAGCATATAGCGCATGATGTCATTAAACTAAATTCTACTTTTGACTGAAAATATACTTGATATTTGTCAATCACACTACCAACACCAAACAAAAGGAGATAAAATGCTTTAGGCACATAAAAGACAGACAAGACAATTTAATTTTATGAGATAACGCACTACTGATAAAGTACTACTGAGAATCGTCCGGAGTGCCATAGGTTGCAGACCCTTGGTTGAAAATTATCAACTAGTGTGAATACTGATAAATTAAGTGAACTTGAAACAAACAAAAACAATTTTTTCATGCTGTGTGGTGAATATATAAGTACAAATATATGCTATTTTCAAAAGACAGAATCCCAAATCCTTACCTTGAAATAGATTCACATAAATTTGAAACAGTTAATAGTTTTACCTACATTAGATCAATTATTACCTCTGATAACAGAATATCTCTTGAAATGCAGAATCGATTACACCAGGCAAATAAGGCTTTTTATGGACTAAGGAGGTTTTTAAAATCTAAATTTCTTTCAAGAAACACAAAATTTTTAATTTATAAAACTCTTATTAGACCAGTTTTGACATATGCATCTGAGACCTGGATAATAATAAAACTCGAAGAAAATTGAAAGGCATCTTTTGAGAGAAAAATACTTTAAAGTATACTTGGAGGTGTAAACGAAAACAACAGCTGGAGAAGATACAATTTTGAATTATATAGAATTTATAAACAACCCAACAACATTAAATACATTACAATAAATAGAATTAATTCGATGACCCACATAATTCAAATGCCAGATGATAATGTTGTCAAAAAGATACTGCAGTTCAAAGTCACTGGGATTCAAAAGCATGGAAGACCAAGGCAGAGATTGATAGACTCAGTGGAATCGGACTTTGGGATTATAAACAAGAAAACTTGAACAAAGATAACAAGAGGTCACTATGGAAGAAATCTTCAAAGGAAGACATTGGCCCTGGAGATTCAGAAATCCACCACTAGAGAGCTGGAAGAATCGAAACCAAAACTTTGGGCTACTCCTTCCCATGAGGACAATTCGCCACATTCTGCTGTCATGCCTAAGCGCAAGATGCAATCCATTCATTCTAAACTATAATCTTTAGCCAATTATTATTCGAAATCTGAAATGTAACATTATCTGATTTGTACTGCCATGTGAGCGTAGAATATCGATTAAAATGAAAACTGGAAGAGGTGAGTCTTTTCTTTGTTCTGGTGAATTCCTTTAGTATTAAAATTCTTGATGTGTTCTATTCTAAATTTAAGTCTAATCGTTTCGAAACCAAATTCTTAATTCTAATCTAACAGGCCTCGAAGAACTGTCCTGCCAGATATGATGATGATGGTGCATATGATTATACATTATAAAATGGCAAATGGTGCATACATCATAAAATGGCAAATATTAACTAGCACTAATTTTAAACTCCAATTTTAAAATGATTAATACATACTTAGAAGATTTTTGAATATTAGTAAGCTTGAGCCATTAATCTGTTTAAATTTTCAAAGAAATCATTCTTATTATAAAATTAACAAATTATAAATGAAATAGAATTCTCACTCTTAATTTTATTGAAAAGAAAACATTCTGGAACAAAATTTGAAAGGAAGTGTGCATATTTTCTTATAAATTATTGAACTTTTTCATGCTTCACGTTGAATACTTTTTAAACAGTTTTATTTTATAAAAATTAACATAAATACCTCCTTTTCTCTTAAAGTAGAAGCAAAACCTTGAAATTGATTTTTTACAGATGTTAATGTTTTCCGATAATCTGTAATAGATCTCTCTAAATACTTCTTCTCAGTTAAAAGTTCTTCCAATTCAGAACATTTTTCATCAAATGTAATCTAAAATTAAAAAATATCAATCAAAAAGAAATGTTAATTAATTGTATAAAAATATAAAAGAGAAATGCATTAAGTAATTTAATTATAAAATGCTACTTTTTCATACAGCCAGATTTAATAACAAGAAACATGTAAAGACTTAAAATACAATACGAGAAGATAACATGCTCATAAACAAAATGCAAATAAGAAAATAGCTTGAATAAATTTATTTTAAAAATATATATTTGAATTAAAAAGAAATATGAAGCTTTTAATTTAACCTTAAAATGATGGATAAATATACATTAAAAAAAGTTATTCATAGTACATATATAATGCAAAAAATTTTGAATTTTATCCATTCAAAAGAAATTATTTTCTACAACTTACTTTGCATTTTTCCAAGGAATCTTCTCGATCATTTACTTCTTGTAAAAGTTTTTGGTAATCCTCCTCCTCTTTCTGGAAAATCTGCAAAAAAAGTAAAAGATTAATGGGGAAAAAATGTTTTTTTTTTCTTCATAAATAAAATTTATACCAAATTCTGTTTAAAAATAATATGATCTAAGATCTAGCAGTGCTTTTTATTTTTGCACTACATACTAAACCTAAGCAAATTTATGATTCCCTATTGTTCAGCAAAAGAATGAGGATATAATTTCTCAATTAAGTGTTGGTTAAATTTTTAAAAAATATTTCAGAAAGCAGTTCATTTTTACAAAATTACTGGATTCAGCTTCTTGTAACTTCTTTGTTAGATTCAAGCATAGCAGATTTCTTTGGCTTTCTCAGTTTCCTTTCATGTAAATCAAGTGCTGCATCAAAGGCCATGCCCTTTTTATTGATTAATTATTGAAGAGTGAACTCTTCAATATGTTGTTCATATTTTTTACATGTAAGTATATATGGGTATCTTTTTTTATACTTTAATGGTTTTTTTCAATAAAATGTTTCCTTGTGTTTTGATTTTTCCCATCCAACATGGTAGTAGAGCATTGCTTAGTTTTTAATAAACCTGTCATTTTTTTTCACTGTCCATCCTTCTTTTTTTTTCAATGGCAGAAAGCACAAGTGAACTTTTATCTTCACCATTAAAATTTCCTAAGTTAAATGTTTTGTCTTCTTCATCCATTGCAGCATGGATGAAGAAGACAAAAATAAAATCTAAATACGAATTTAATAAAAGCAACTGAGATGTGAAAAGCTTTGCTAGGACCATAGAAGCATTCAAGCTGAACCAGAGCTCAAAGATTATGAATATAATAATATATAAATATTAGACACCAGCGACATCCTCTCTCAAGTGGTGACAACTCATCGGTTTTTTAATCCATCTACGAGACATTGGTACAGTATATGTGGATTGATAAAGCAACATTCTCAGGGAAATTAATCCTCAGCACATTAGAATGTCCTCTACTTTACACACATCTAGATGCACACATTCATATTACACACATCTTTACTTTACATCCTCTACTTTACACACATCTTTACACACATTCATAATTACACTGCACTACAACTCTGGTAATCCCTGGCCATCAAAAGCTAATTTGCATATTCAACTTTGTCCCATTCAGATAACTCCTTCTTGGTGTAATGCTTTTAATGTTATGGAATGTATTTTTCAAAATTGCTTTTAAGTTTTATTTAACATAAAGACATAAATATACTACTCTGAAAATATTTTTGTTGGTTAATTTGTTGTATTCCTTTTCCTGAAATAAAATACAAAATAATTATCTTTTTATTTATTTCACAAAAAAATATTATTAAAACATTTTTATAAATATATTTGTATAATGCCTTTTATTTTTGACATTTTTAAAATCCAATACAAGATTTTTTTTTTGTTTTAACCATTCTAATTTTTTACAATTTATCAATTAAAAATATGATTTTGACATCTGAATCCTGTTAACTGGTAAGCTCCCTACACATTCATACTCAAAATTCAGATATAAAAAAGTGAAGATTTTTTTAAAAAGAACCTCCCACTAAAAAGGCAATGATGTACAGCATCACTCAATGCTACTGAAGGTTATTAAGTAACATTGAGTGAATTCTGAAATTTGTGTGCATATTAATAAGCTAATTTTAATGCCTTATGTTCCGTAAACGTAAGGACACATGTGAATTGGTAAAGGATAACTCCATTTCCATACAACCTGAACATGCCACATGTCAATGGCGAATTACATGAAAGAAAAGAAGGGTTCAAGCAAATGCATTGCTAATAATACTCCAGCTTTTAGTCCCAAATTTCAATTACATCCACAATTTCTATGGAATTTACCTTCAAAGGGCATTTTTTTCAGTAAAAAATTTTAAGGAAAGATGTTTATTATTTATTAAGATTTTTTTATAGAAGTTAATAAGGTAAAGATGAATACAATTGCAAAATATTTCTTCTTTAACCCTCCCCCCCCCCTTCGGTATGTTGCATGAACAATAAATACTCTGAATTTAAAAGATCCCCCCCCCCTTTCTCTGTTCATGTCACTAACTTTCCATTTAAACCAATAGTACTATGACATTATGACACTGGTAAGCAAAATAATAAAGAAAAATTTATCAAAAAACAGCAAATTTCCCCATTTTTCAAAATTTTTAAGTGCCAAGGACAAATGAAAAATATTTTATTTGAAAATTTCTTTTGTGATTTACTTAGCCAAGTGACAAGCAATTTTACCTGTCACCAAGCAATCCAAAGAGGGGAAAAAATATTTTTTCATTCTAAATGATTATACAAGTACACCCTTGTCTTAACGTTAATGATCTCTAAAAAATAATAGGTTTTACAACTTTCTAAAAGTACTCATGAGTATTTTTATCATAAGTCAATTATTCACAATTTTCACTTGGTTACAGGTATTTCATAATTATATAAATGAATGCTAAACCATAAGTGAATAAAATTGCCATAAAATGCCCATACTTTTCCAGTTAAGTTATACCTTGCATTATTTGAAGCCAATATTTTATCAAAAATATAACTACTGAAGAAACTAAATATAACTACTCACTTAACTGCATTCATCAATATCAAATAAAATAATTTTCATAACGCACAAAATAAGGTGTAGACAATATGGCAAATTTTATTGTTGTTTTAAAGCAAAGCTTATTTAATATTTGATACCTTATTTCTGTATGAAATAAATATGACTTTTAACATTTATTCCCAAAATAAAAACTGACTGAAAAGTTCATATTTCACCAAAAAAAAAAATTCCTGCATTTTGAATAATTTGAATTCATACTACTTTCTAATTGTAATAATAATATATTTTTTAGGGAATCTAATTTAAAATATTGTTTTCTAGATACTATAAACAGAATGATTTTAACAAAAACTAGTTTATATCTGTAGTAATTTTATTTACTTAAACATCTTTTGATCTATAACTATAATTTTGGGGGATTCTAGAGCGTTTGAATAAAATTACCTGAAAAATGAAAAACAAAGTTATGAATATTTGATAAATGTCCAATATTAATATAGACTGACATCATTTCATAGAACTGAATGATTGCAAGAGTAAGAAAAAAATATATAACAGTTAAGACTTAAACTAAAAACTAGAAAAGTATTATTGAAACATATATCATTATGAACATCAATAAAAAACAATTCCTGCAAGATACTTGTGATGAACAGTAATCCTTTTATCAGTTTTCAATATAAAAAAAAAAGGAAACTTATGTTAAAGTGTAACCAACAAAAAATATATTACTACTAATTCTTTTAGTAGAATTCAGTTCTGTATTAGTATATATCATATGTATAATACACTTCTCTTTAAAAAAAATACACTTTGTTAATCAATTCTTTTGCCTGGTAAAATTGAGTAAGGGACTGTATGTTTGCAATAGAAAACATATGATTATCATAAAAGTGTACAAGTTCTATATTATCTTACACATCAGTCAAATAAATATAACTGCAATAAAAATTAGGTTCTTAATGTGCTCTTCCTAACCACCCTATAAACATAATTTACTGATTTGGTTCAACTTTTTTATTGGCAAAAATTGTCATTTTATAGTCAATACTTGCACAATTATATTTATCTGATCAGATTTTTTTTTAAATTATGATTTTAGAATAGAGAAAAATGTTGAAATTGACATTATTATATTATTTGATTACTGCCAAAGGGCTTAATCTTTCCATTTGCAAGTTGGTAACTATAAACATCTCCAAGAAAAACTTTCTTAACATTTTGCTGATACAGACAATCAGTGCAAAGTGCCATCTATTAAGTACTTGTGAGACAATGCGAAATGCTCCAATAAACACAAAACATATACTGTCTTGCAGCATTTAATCTCTCAATTGAAATTATATGGCATCAAAGGAATTTCAAAGGAGGAATGTTCACTGCTCTGTTTAGTTTTCTATGCTTCTATTACATTATTATGAAGTGCTTATTCATTATTTACATTTTTAAAGTTTTATTTTTAAAGTTTTATTTTTTAATTTCTTTTTCTTTTTTGTTGTTGTTATTATTTTGTCTAAGAGTCATTTAAGATGCAGTATATACAAAAAGTTGAAAGGAGAAAAACTATTTTTAGAAAAAACTAAAAGTATAGGAGGGGGAATTAAGCCACAAAACACACAAGTTAGTGTGAGTGAGTGAATATTTATGTCGCACTGTTCGAGGCCCTCATGTGTTTGCACTACACAAGGGCTTTTGAAGTCAGACCTCATAATTTTGAACCATGGTCAAGTGACAAGGACGGCACCGGAGCTGGCACCCCCTTTCCTAACTACTACACCACATCAATGGGAGGACATTTGAGCTCTCAACAGATTTAATGCACATTGACACCCTACATGGTGGGTCTTCAGTGGTACTGGGCTTGAATTCATGACACACTAGCTACAAGTCCGTTACCTTGAGCACTAGGCAATGGCAGCCACCCAAAACATGCAAGGGGGAAAAAGAAGTCTAAAATGCATGATATGGTTTGAAGGAAAAGAACAAAAATATTTCATTAATTTTTCAAGTTTTGATGAAAATTTCTACATTACTGAAACAGACACTACCAACAATAAGGCATTTAACAAAATCACACACAAGCCATCTCAGATTTTTTTTTTTTTTTAAATGTGGAAAAATAGCAAAATATTTTTTTAAAAACCATTGAAATCACTTCAAGAACAATGCATTGATCAAAAAACATAAAAATGTTCCTTAATGAAAGGATTAATATTTTTCCAAAATATAAATAGCTCTAAGCAGATGTATACCTTTTGCATTTCAATTACATTAGCCCACATAAGTTCTTTTCTGTAATCAGATATTCTTTCAGAACTGTCAAGTAATTTCTTCCACTTTTTTAACTCAGCTTTCAGCTGTGGTATGCTCTGAAATAAATGAAACAGATTTTATGTTTACATAAATTTTTGAATCAATACATATTTGGAATATGTATTCCTTTTTTTAAAATATCTAGTGAATCTATTGTACCTTGATATGCATTTTAATATTTCTTAACTGAAACTCATTATTCTAAAAGCAATGTATTATGTACACTACTGAATAATATAATTATTTCAATATAATATAATTAATGTAATTATTTTATTCAAATGTTGAATCTAAAAAGAAATCCAATTTTTTTTCCTTTTACATATAGTAATTACTTTTACCTTAAATAAAAATTTTAGGAGATTAATATAGGCTAATTATTAGTATTTAGGACAGACAAAATTTCACAAAAGAGGGAATTATATTTTATTCATTATAATTCTGAATTCACAGAAGAATGTTTTTGAAGTTAAGCTGATTGCATGTATAATTTTTTTAAGGATTCATTTAACAAATAATTACTAATTAAGAAAAAAATACTTTGAATAAAATATTATTACACTGATATGCTATTTCAAGCATCATTTTTAGTTATAACAAAAACACTAAATATAACATTTAAAAGAGATCAGAAAACTTTTACAATCTTGACACTCAGTAGGATAAGTAAGGACTGGTAGTAACATGTGTACTATAACTGCAGGATACGAGAAATCTCGTAGTGTGTATTGCAATTTTAGATTGATTACAAATTGCCATTGAGTTAGGAATTATTAGAAAGGATGAATAAAAAAATTATACAGTGCAAAAAAATATGAATTATATATTTATGAATGTATTACTAAAATTAAAAAATATTTTTATAGTTGCTGTTGTGTATGATGAGCTTTAAAACAAGAATCAATGCAAAGAGCTGGGTTTTGGGGGCATACTAAAAAAAATACCTAGTCTCCTTACTTTTTTTGCTTTTGTACACATTTGACATGGCTTTGTTGGCATCCTTTTTATTCCGTGGAGGAAGATGTTCAAAGAGTAATGAAAATCGGTTGTATTTGTATTATAGTCGCTGCTTTCTCCTGCATTGTTGCCATTGCCAGCAAGTAAATGGATACTAACTGAT
Organism: Trichonephila clavata; assembly: GCA_019973975.1. NCBI lineage: Eukaryota > Metazoa > Arthropoda > Arachnida > Araneae > Nephilidae > Trichonephila > Trichonephila clavata. The sequence goes on from BMAO01034042.1 coordinate 146,314, forward strand.
TCCCTAGACTGATGCATCTTCCTCTTTTTATTCATTCAATTTCTTTGGTTATAGAAAAGGTATGCATTCTGCAGGAGGATTTCAAAGTAGTACAGGGCCATTTTTTTAGTACTATCAGATTGATTTTATCTGCTAATTATTACTTGCCAATCCATTTTTATTATTTTATAACTCTTTGTAATTACCCTTACCTTTTAGGTTTTTCTCAGTGAAGATCATTACACATCTGTTTTATTGACTGTTGCTAAATGAAATTAGGTGATGAGCTTGTAAAATCAAACAAAATGAAAAGAAAATCTCTTTGTTTATGAGAATTTTTATTGAAAAAAAATACAATACAAGATAATTCGTAAGTGGCGAGTGATTTTGGGGTTTATTGGCGCAAGAGCCGATTTCGGCTATACTGCGCCAAACATTTGTTTTAATATCTGTGGTCTAGACGGGAAGAGAAAGAAAGAATGGATTGAATGACAAGAAAGAGGGTCGAAAATAGAGAAAGATCACTAGGGTACCCCGGGTTCTTGAAGCCCGTGTTTTCCAAAGACAGTAAACCCTGTGGGAAAAGGAAAAGATCACTAGGGCACCTCGGGATTGTGACACCCGTACTCACCTAAAGAAGGCAAGCCCCCTGAGGGGATTCGTAAGTGGCACTCAGCATAGGAATCTTATCCAGTGACACCAGCTACAAGTTATCTTGCAGTGTTTTTTTCAATAAAAAATTATTGTAAATGCCATCACGATATTTTACTAGTAACTTAATATTGTTATATTTAGCAAAATTACTTTTCTTTAAAATAAAACTTTGGCATTAAGGGCAAGATGCCCTAAATTTGCCTGGCAATCAGCAACTTCATTCTTAAGTATACTGAAATTAAAATACATGGAAAAGTTAAATGTTAGAATATGAGTAATTATATGAAATGAAATAATTAACTGATTTTTTCTTTTCAAGTTCAGCCTCAGCTTCTTCTTTGGTATTGATCATAGATTTATATTTTAATTCCAATGCCTCCAGTCCAGTACCTTTGTAAAAGAACTAAAAAAAATAACAAACATACATATTACAAAACGTTTTCATGTCAAATATGCAATTTAAAAAATTCATGTAAATAATTTAATTTCTTAAACTATATATCTACACTATTAAAATCCGAAGGTAAAAAAACGTATGTACCTATCTATCTATCTATGTATCTAAGTGTGTCTATCTTCTCACGAACCGGACCGCGCAGAAACTCGCGGAAGGTACCAAAAGATCGGGAATGATCCGTAGAAGCTGTTTTGACCATTTATATTCCGATAGTGTAATAAGTTGAAAAGATATTAATTAAAAACCTTTAAAAAAACCCGTTTTTTTTCGTGCAAACTTTGATTTGTGTAGCAATGTTATTGTTACAACAGTGACAAAAGCAGGCGTCGAAAATAGGTTTTCAGCCAAACTTGGAATTTCATGACGTTGCTCTGTTGACTGTATTAACTTGCTCTGTTTAAAAAATAATTGCTTTTAACGTGAGACCAACTTGAAACGTATTATTAAAATCCCAAATTCTACAATTTTTACATTTTTTTTACAAATTTCTATGCATTTTTTTGGATTTAAATTCCCCTCAAAAAAATGTTACATTTATTTTTAAAGTAGATTAGTAAATTGTACATATATTTCTCGACGCTGCCAAGTTAGACAGAGATGGAATATTGTTAAAGTTATTTTTAAAAATTCATAAGATTTTGTAATTTTGAAAATTTTATTTTTTTGCCTTTTTATACACAAAACACTTTTAAAAATGACACTTTTCCATTTCAAGGAACAATAAAAATGCAACGAAAAAAATTGCCAAAATCACCAAATGCCAGCAATAATTAATTGTGGGAAGTCTACGACAGAATTCTCAAGTTTTAGGGTTTAAAGTGGTACCAGCTCCTGGGGAATGTACTAGATCAGTGAAGGTTTAAAATACCAATGTGCAGCCCCATTGAAAAAAAACCCTTTGAGGGCTTATGGAGCACATGCAGAAAGACAACTTTCTGATGCTCACAACTGAGAGTTTTCCTTATTTTTATAAAAGCAATTTAGTGAAAAACTGTAAGAATATAAAAAAATGCTGAAATGTTTTTATCAGATAGTATTATTTCCATTTTGAATATTTCTCTATACAGTGAATGCAGACAAATGTCTAGGTTTTCTCTCCCATACTTCTTTTTCTATAGTTACATATTTTTAATCAAATATCTAGACAAAAGCAGTCATTTTTCTTTTATTATTGAATAAAAATGGATATATAACATATTTTTTAAAAAATTAAATCGGTATTAATTTTTATTATTTACTACGAAATTAAATTTTTCATAATAATATCGTACATTGTCGGTTTTCTTGTGGAAGCTGTTTCTAGCTTCATTGTCACGCATACACCCTCTCCCAGAAGATGGAAAAAGGAAATTTCCATTGGGATAAAGATCTGCTCTTGTAAATAGCTCGTGCAACGTCGGAGTAAACGGAAGGGAAACAAACCCGTCCAACGGGACAAAGACGTGGAAGAAATTTCAAAAAACAGAATTTTAATGAAAAAATATAGAAATATCACACACAAACAAGGAAGTAATGACATCAAGAGAGGACAATGAAATTTCCATTCGCAAAAAGTTATGTACTCGAAAAAGACCGTGCAGCGTTGGGCCATGCAGCCATAACATATGCAACAATGGCATAAGATGGCGTTGAAAATTGATTTCAGCCAAACAGAAATTTTATGAGGTAGCTGCTTTTATTTAATTCATTCACAGATTTAAAAATAGACTCTTTTAACATGTGATTGAAATCTGTCCTTGAAATCATAGTTGTAGAATTACATATGTTGGCGTCAAAATCTGGTTTTCTATCAAACTGGAATTTTATGACTGATTCATTCACTTTGATTGAAAAATAACTTTCTAATAGTGACTTATTTGAAATGTTTTTTATTAAAAACACAATTCCTAGAACGCAAATATCTATGGATTTTCTTAATTTAAATTTTGAAAAGAGATAAAACTATTTTTTAAGCAGATTGGTACATGTTTTACCTTTTACAATGCTTCCAAGTTAATTTGAAACGGAGTATTGTATAAAAATTTTAAACATTCCCGAAATTTTGAAAATCTCTATCTCTCCTTATACATAAAACTGTTTCTAAAAAAGATAGTTTTTTGTTTCAGGAAACCGTAATAATACAACGAGAATAATTGTCAAAATCGCCAACTTCTAATAATAATAATTAATTGTGGTAAACCTACCATAGAATACAAGAATTTGAGGGCTTATAGTGCATGCGCGGAAAGACAATTTTCGGAGAGTTCATAGGCAAACATATTCCTTGTGAACATATGCAAACATATTCCTTGACATATTCCATATGTGAAAAACAGAATAGCAAAAACAGTTACATGCAAGAAAATCCTGTGCAAAGCTAGGTCATGCAGCTGTGTATGGATGTAAATTAATATTTTTTTTAAATCTAAAACAAAATTGTTTTCTATAATTCATGACTAAATTATTTAAAAAAATCGTATTATGGCTGCTTTCTAGTGGATAACATAAGATCGATTTTGTAAATTATTAATCGAAAATAGAAATTGATCTTATCCTTGAGGGGGAAAAAAGAGGGAAAAAGTGTTTTCTGCTTGAAAAAGCCTGTATAACACCGTGTTAAATGAGAGAAAAGGGATATTCCTGACAAGGAAAAGAAGCGGAAGAAATTTCAGAAAAAAAGGGAAATTTAATGACATAAATATAGAAATCACTCTCCTAGAAGTGCTGGCGTCGAGAGGGAAAGGGGAAATTTCTATGGGAATAAAGTAATGTACTCGGTAAGTGCCCATGCAACGCCGGGTTTATCAGATGGGAAACCCGACTATCCAACGGGGCACAGAATTGGAAGAAATTTCAAAAAAGGGTATTTTAATGAAAAAAATATGGAAGTCGCAAAAACATCAGGAAGTGCTGACACTGAGGTGGAAATGGGAAATTTTTAAACGCAAATCTATAAACAGTGAAGAAGCCCGTGCAACGCCGGGCCATGCAGCTAGTCTACACTATTAAAATCCGAAGGTAAACAAATGTATCTATGTGTGTTTATCTTCTCACGAACCGCACCATGCAGAAACTCGCGGAAGGCACCAAAAGATCGGGAATTTTCCGGGGAAGCCGTATTGCCCATTTATATTCCGATATTGTAATTAGTTGAAAAGATATTAATTAAAAACCTTAAAACGCCTAATTGTTTTATTCCTGCAGGCTGTTTACTTGGCAGAACTTCCGTTCCGTTTCGTCCGAGCGGCGATCTGACGTTTTCCACCATCTTAAAATTCCCATCCATCTTTTACTTTTAAAATCAGACAAAAAATAATAAAAGAATCGGAAAGATCATTTATTTGCCACGATACGGTATAATGTTTTTTGCAAAATAACAATATTTTTTATTTTTTACGAATTTTTTAAAAAATGGTTGAAACTGATGCGTTTTTATGAAAATTATTTCTAAATTGTTGCGTATGAATTTGTTTTCGTGTTATTAAAACGATATTCTACACTAAATAACTTCAAATCTTTCTCTTTTAGATCCAGTCATTTAAAAAATAAAATTCCCCCAACTTTTTTTTAAAGAATTTTTAAAAAGTAGTCACAATTTTTACTAAACATTAAATAACTTCTTCATTTATGAAGGTAATTGTACAAAACTTTTTTTCCGTGTGTAAAGCAATATTATCCGTAATCTATACAAAGATTGAAAATTTTGCTTCAAAATTACGGATTTAAAAAAAAAATTGTGATTTTCGTAAACTACTGTTTTTCTGAGAAATAACAAACAGTATTTTTTGTACATTTTTTATTTCAAAGAACTTTATTTTTGCAATTAATTTGTGAAGTTTGAAAGCATTAACTTAAAAATTATGCCCTGAAAATAAAAATAATTAATTAAAAATACGCGATTTTACAGTAAGCAAACCTTGGCGTCATAGTTTTGCGCCAAAGACCTTTGAACTGTTTCACCGTCGACTGCATCTAACTCAAAGGTTACACTAAAAAGTTCTGCCTTAAACAGGGGGAAATCAGTAAATTTGGCAAGTAAAAAAAAAAATGCGAGTGAAAAAGTTATTTTTCCTTCAATTTTCGTCAATTTTTCTTTAGATAATTTTCAAAATTAAATAATTATATATGTCAGATTAAGATGAAAAAATGCATTCAATACATTTCTGAGATTCATTTAAAATATTTATCAGTATCAAAACTTTTGTTCTCCTTCATAAAACTTATAGGTTACTTTAAAATAATGCCTAATGTATATTTCTTTTTTTGACATATAATTTCATAATAAAAACGAAAAATGTGCCCATTTCGAAATTTTTTTTTTGGAAATAGTCAGTTAAATAAGCATAACTTCCTTAGAAAAAAAAAGCTATGTTCATATTATATATTCTTTATTATTAATTGCGTTTTACTAAAATATCAAAAATCAATAAATTTTTTGCAATACATTTTAATGTAATCGTGAATCGAAATTTTTCAATCGTTATGTGAATATCCCCTCTTCAATAAAAAATTACTTTAAATTTTTAGCTTCCATTTATCATTAGCGCATATTTCCACTTTTAATACGGGTCTTCGTAGTCCAGTTGGTAGCACGACCGAATCATAGCATACTGCGGAATGACGGAGTGATATCGTGTAGCTCCGAGTTCGAATCCAGGGAACTCGATTTTTTCATTTCTGCTTATTTTTCCATGTAAATTAATTTTACTGATAAATACTTATTTTAACATGATCCTCTGTTATTTTAATGCACTTTTCATATTTTTTTTGCCTTCAAAAAGGTTTTTTTTTGATTTTTAATCATTCAAAGTAATTTCTCTCTTTTTCAACAATTCCTAACAAGAAGCTTTCATTTCTGTTTAATTTTCCCACGTAAATTTTCAGTGCTGCCATTATTTAAGCAAACGGAATGTCACAATTAATTGCTAAATGAACATTTTTAATCAATTTTAATGTAAAAATATTAATAAGTTATGGTTTTGTATTTTATAAATATCGATGAATTTAAAAGAAAATGATTTTTAAAAAGTTCATTGATCATTTAGAATCAGTGATTAAAAAAATAAAATGCCAAAAACTATCTTTTTTTTTTTTTTAAGAATTTAAAAAAAAACTTTTTTTTTTTTACAATACAAAGATATTTTGCATATTTTATGATTTTTTCTAAAATGAATCAACATCGTTACTTTTGAATAAAAATGATTTTTAAAACTTTTAGAATCAGTGATTTAAAAAAAAAAAAAATTTTAATAATTTTTTTTTTTTCTAAAGGTAATTGCATGAAACTTTTTTCCCCTGTGTCGAATATTTCAAAAAATCCTCACAATTTTACTTCAAGAATTAAAATAGTAGTGAAATTTTGTAATTTCAAAAATTTATACTTTTCTATCTTTTTTCAGCATACAACTATTTTTAAAAAGGCTACATTTTCATTTCCAGGGAATAAAAAATTGCAACGAAAGAATTGGAAAGTGAGTGGGTAATTTTAAAATTCGCACTGTTTGCCTATTCGAGGGTTTTTGGTGATGGACCTTGAAATTTTCAACCATGCTCAAGTGACGAGGACGACACCTGAGCTTTCACCCATTTTTCCTAATTACCACACCACAGCAACGCAAGAACAAATTTCAAAAAAGGGAGTTTTTATGACAGTTAAAGAAATCATTCACATCGCGCACATAAGTGCTATCGGCCTGAGGGAAAGACGAAATTTCCATGGGGATGAAGTTATTCACTCGGTAAAAGCTCATGCAACGCCGGGCTAAGCGGAGAGGAAAGAAACAAAGAGATCAAAGTAATTTCGAAAAATAATATTGGAAGTGCTGCATTTGTGAAGAGAAGGGAAAATGTTAACCGACAAAGCCATGACACGCACTCACGGGTCATGCACTCACATCATATGCGTCAAAACCACACAAAAGTGTTGGCGTCAGAAAGAAAGGAGGAAATTAACATGGGGATTAAGTTATACCCTCGGTATAATTTAATTCCCATGTTAATTTCACATATGCACATATGTATGCACTCGGTAAAAGCCCGTGCAACGCCGGGCCATAAAAGCTAGTATATATATAATATTGAAAAAAAAATGTGTTTATGTAAAAAATAATTAAATATACAAATTGTTTTTCTTAGAATTTAATTTAAAAATTTATGAATAATGCTAAAATTGTAAAAGAATTTTTTAAAAGTCATCTTAAATATATTAACACAGAAAAATTATATAAAATTGCATTTAAAATAAAATACATTAGATGCAAGATCTGAATTTGAAATTAACTATCATATGCATTTGCATGCATATGAAACTAATAAAGATACTACAAGATTCAGCATTTTTTTAAAGATCTTATGCAATTTATCACACACACAAAAACCTTTCAAATCTCACACTTCATTTGTTAAAATATTAAAATAGAAATTTAAAAATATATATATCTCATAATAAAGTTAAAATTTTATTAAATGACCCAGAATTTTTTTCAATAAAGACATTTTGCCAAACTTTTAAAAATTACCTCAAATAGCCTTTCTGGTCTTGCCTCTTTTGAAATAAGAAACTTTTTACTGTTTGCTTGCGTCAAAATACATAAAGGATTATCAACCTAAAAAGAAAACAAATTTACTATATAACACAGGTTATATTTTTTAAAGAAATGTATATTTCTCTTAATTATTTAAATGCTTCAAAAAAATTGGTTTTGTATTGAAGTGGTGCGCTTATCTGGTAGGACAGAACCCAGGACCTCTGCACCTGAAACCGAGTAACTTAACCACTACACCAAAATGATCACCATGGTACAGAGGTTGTTACTGGCTTAAATAGATGATATCGCTACACACTCCCCTACCAATGAATTGGCAGTTAGACCAATGAATGACACCATGCGAGCAGTTAGCTGGAGAAGTTGCGTCAGGTGAGTTAGACGACTTTGTTAGCATTGTCAATGACAAGCTGGCTGCGTCAAGAGATTTTGACGAGTTATTGGATGCTTTTTGTGTGGATAGATGGCACCATGACAGTTCAAAAGGTTACTTAGTGTAGCCAGGGTCATTAATAAAGTGGCACGCTTATCCGGTAGGACAGAACCCAGGACCTTTGGATCCGAAACCGAGTAACTAAACCACTACACTAAAATTATCACCATGGTGTGGAGGTTGTTACTGGCTTATATAGATAATATTGCTACAGTATAAATTGATTTCCTTTAAATAATATGCAGTTGTTAATAGTATTTCAAAATGATCACTGCCTTATTTTGAAACAAAATATTTCCCAAAAATGATACCCAATTCATAAATAATAAAAGAAAATGCTCTTTGACATTTCTTTTCCTTGTGTATACCATCCTACAAAATGAGTGAAATTCCTTATGCTGCAAAATAAATGGATTGAGATTTATCATTATAAACAGTTAACCAAAAAAAAAATAATAAACTAGTAAAATAACAATGGATCTATCAATTAAAGAATGTAAAAAAAAAATGTTTTAATTTAGTAAAGAAAGTTACCTAAAATAACTGAGCAAAAATATGTTAAGGAATAAAGAGAGCTGGAATCCACAGTCAAACTTGCGCAAACTTATTCAAAAAGTAACCATATGACATTTATAAAAAAAAACTCCTTAATATTAATTGAAAATTTAAACATTCAGGATTTAAAATATTTTTAGGTTGAAATAAAAGCATTGAAAATTAAAATACTTTTAATTAGTATGTAGTAATGTGCGATTTCTTTTAGAAGTAATTAAATAACCACAAATGACATTTATAAAAAAAAAAAACTCCTTAATATTAATTGAAAATTTAAACATTCAGGATTTAAAATATTTTTAGGATGAAATAAAAGCATTGAAAATTAAAATACTTTTAATTAGTATGTAGTAATGTGCGATTTATTTTAGAAGTAATTAAATAACCACAAAAATAATCATTTAAATGTATTGATTCAAAGTAAAATATTTTCATTTTTTCTTCATTCTTCTTTTTTGTAATTATTTCAAGTGGAGAGAAGTTCAAAACCTCAAAGTTAATATTTAATGACCACTATATGATCATATCAAAACATGTTGGAAAAATTGTATTTATATACAGTCGACTCTCACGAATTCAAACCTTCGATAATATGAACCTCTCACTAATTTGAAGTATATGCTCAGCCCCTTGAAAAACTCTTGATATTTCGAACTAAAATAATAAGTTTTGGTACACTCAATATTTCGAAGTAAAATCTCTGTGACAGACTACAACACGCAATAATTTGAAGTTATCTTGTAAAACTTTTGACCATTCGAACACTTACTGGCATGTTGAGTCCTGTAGCAAACAATTTGGAGCTTACATGTTTTGTGCTGAATTGTCTCTGCATGTCTACCATATAACGTAGCCCATTTGATGATAATCTATCTGTTATCTATCTTTGTTTCCTGGTTCCTTAGGTGAAAATACACTTTTATTGCTTTCCTTCTTCAAGTGGACAACAGACAGGTCTCACATGTTGTCAGAAAGGATGGGCCGCTATTGTGAAGAAGAGATGCGTAGGATTATGTATTTTGCATCGGACTGACATTATGATTTATAGCTCATCTGAGTGACTAGTAGCATGTGGCACCAAATAGGATAAGGGCTGTGGACTGGACTCTGCCCTGAAGAACCAATGGTGTTGGGAATAGTGTCCGAGGGAACCGGGTGTGGAACAATTTTATTTCCAATGAGGAATGGAAGAGATTTGGAGGGGTGTGAAAGAGTCCTGTTCGAAAGGTTAAGAAAGACAGAATGGAAAATGGAAAAAGAGGAGCGATAAAAAAAATAATAAAAAAAACTGTTCAAATTTTGTCAGATTGATTAGATGGGAAGAAAATAGCCAACGTTGATACCATCAAGTATACTTCGTAGCTGAGTGTGAATTGTGAATACACCCCGTGTTAGTTTTACATTTTTTTATACATATGTACACAATTGTTGTTTTATTACATTGTTTCAATTTTAAATGTGTTAGGAAAAAAAATTCCCTTCGTATATTTTGGGAGTTTTTTCTTACTCTCTTAATAATTCAAACTCTTGATAATTTGAAGTTTTTCATTGGTCCCTTCAACTTTGAATTATTGAGAGTCGACTGTATATATTCATATATAATCCATAAATATATACAAATAGTTATAATCCTAAGTATACTTAGACAAGAGAACTGCATTAAAGCTTATATATATGTATAAGCTTTAATAATTAGAAATAGATAATAACCTAAAATTCATAAAATTATTCTAATTGTAAATATGATTTCTTTTGCATATTTAGCATTATAGATCCTTTATCTTATTCTAAAAAAGGAAGAATAAACAAAATCTACTTGGTTGAATTTTTTCATTTGTTTTACACAGGTCAAATTAAAAATAAATCCTTTAAGAATTTAAATAGTTTCAGACATTACAAAGCTCTGTCACATGGTTAAAGTTTTAAACTGACAATTATGCTTTCTAAAAGGAGCCAAAAATTACCATGTTATTAAATATTTATGTTATTTTAGGACAGTAGCTAAATCAAAACAAGGAGAAATTTTATAATGAAAAAAATATATATATAAATATGTTTAATGCATACATATTCAATATACTTTAAACTTTTACACTTCTATTATTTAGATTGTAAATAGAATTCTGCAACCAAAATGAAAGCACTCATCTGAAAATTTTTTTGAGCTCAGCTCATTGGAAAATGGAGATAAACTGTTTGTTAATATTGTGTGAGCAGAATAGCAACACACTAGCATTCGAATTTGTATGTTTACACAATCTAATGTCACCATGATAGTTACTCCCCTTTTTTATGCTGAAGAATAAACCTCAACTCATGCATTTTATGTTCTTTGTTAGAAAATGAATTAATGAACAAAGCTATTTCTATTTTTTCTAGCATTTGTTATTTTATAATTTATATTACACTGCACTTTTCTTGTAACATATATGTTGTACAAATTCTTTAATATTCACATTATTTTGAACTGCTTTGTTTCTAATTTTACAATTTCATTTGTTACTTATTTAAAAATATTCAAAATTGAATCGTTTATAATTAAAGATTATAAATTTTTTTTAAAAAAAGTGCCATTTTTAATATTTTTTCCAAAAAAAAGGCTTATTTATTTTTTGGGTTAGGATAAATACTTATTTTTTCAACAGAATTTTATAAAATATACAGATATAAACTTCTTAATTTTGTTATCTTAAATCCACAAATCAAGTATCATTGAAGCAAAAAAGTTAATTTCAATCTTGTAATAAGTAATAAATAATTAATAAAAACTTTTAAAAACTTGATAAATTATGAATAAAATGAAACGAAATAATACTTGAATACAAAGTAATCAACCAAACAAGTATCTCTTAAATGCATAAGACTCTACAAAAATAAAACTATGCAATATATATATATATACATATTTTATAAGAAAATTCAAAAGATATTTATCAGAGTTTCAAGCAAATTTTTACCGGAATATCCATTGTTTCAACAATGTTATGTAATTCTTTTTTTTGAACAGAACATATAGTACCTAAAATGAATAAATAAATTGAATTATTCAAATACAGAAGAAAAAGATACCAAAGAATACACAAATATAAGTATAATGAAAAATCAAGATTTTTCAAAACTTAATTTGACAGTTAACAGATTCACATCTTTAGCAGAATATAAAACCTTTTTAATATACCCACATAGGAAAAATTATAAATAGCATAATCATAATGGAAACAAAAGTAGATATATAAAATGGATGCAACTTTTAGACATTAAATAAGAGATCTATACCAATTTTTTTAATACTATTTAATTATACAAAAAAAAAACCTACAAATGCTGCAATGCATAAAATGAAAGAATTAATTGCATAATACCTATATATAATTAAAATGTACAAGTACAGATCTTTTTTTTTAAATAAAATTCTCTTTAAGAAACTAACAAAATGCTCTAAAAATATATAACGTATTAATTATTATTAGAGCTTAATAGACCTTATGTAATGAATTAGAAGGATCAGATGCACACACCACATCAAAAGATCCAACCTGAGCTCAGCTTACACTCATGATTTGCACCATGGCAATCATCCTTGAACTAAGAATTGAATTGGATTACAGAACTACACACCAGCACAAGAGATTATTCAATTAAATAACAGAGCTACACACCACAATACTGCAGATACACTTCAGTGCAGAAATATCCACTGTGATTTAAGAACCAAAAAATCATGTGACAACCTCTCAATATCATGATTTGAATGTGTTAAGTATTTTAAATGTATATTTTAGCAATTTCAAATATTCTTTTTATTGGGAAACTGATACAATAAAAAAATATTAGATCAACACATAGAACATTCATTTTTCCTGAGAAGAAGTAATATTTTTCAGATAACTTAAAGCAAGGAACTTTCTATTAAACTAAAAATAACAAGGTTCAACAAACATAATTACACAAAATATGACTTGATTTGTAGAATCCACATTTAACAATTCATGCAACAGGCTATTGGCAATAAAGGACATCATCTGTCTAAATCAAACTTTCAATTTTTAGCCATGAAAATAGAAAATAATTATTTGAATTATCTGATAATAATTTACATCACTTGAATGAATAACTCATTTCCCAAATTTCCACACAATGTTTTGCAAGGAATGTATACATACATGCAATATCTCTCTTTCCATTATTTCATGTGGTAGTTTTCACACACTCAAAGCACAGATTGAACCTCCAATCTACAATACATTGGCCACTGATTCTACAAATTAAGTTAATAAATTTCTCAGATTTGATCCAGTGTATATTAGACAAAAGTTAACTTTTGTAACAAAATGACAAAAGTGAAATAATTTTTTGTTTATGGTCTTATGTGGTTCTAATGGAAATTTTTATGGGTTCAATTTACCAAAATGTTACACATTTAATGAATAATGTGCAATAAAAAATGCAAGTATAAATGCTAAATATAGGTATTAAGACAGAATATTAAAATACATTAATAAATATAACTTTATTAGAAAGACTGGATTGAATGCTATAAAATTGTCAGCATTCAATTACTACACGAGAAAGAAAAGCATAATGTAATGCAGGAATCGAAATATTTTACATCATGAGAAAGGGATCAGAATAAGAGATAAAAAAATTAATAAAAGAAAAATTATAGGACAGGGCAAAGGTTACTAAGCTTTTTCAGTATACAGCACCCTTACACTTTTATTTTTTAACAGTTTCACAGTTTTGCAATGTTTTAACTATAACATTAACAAGACACAGAAATGAAAACAACATTTTAAAGCAAGAGTTAAATATTTTTAATTGTCTAGAAAACATTCAAATCAAACACAGATAAAAAAAAAAAAACTTCAGTTGCAAGCTAGTCAGTTGTGTGATGAATGAAAATATCAACAAAAATTTTCAAATCACAGAAGATGGCTCAGTTTATCTTCTCTCATTTTCTGCTCCCCATAGATTTTTTCAAACCATACTAAATCAGATGGAATAAGGATCCTTAAAGCTTTTGAACTTAAAGATGGGTACTAAATCCAATATTGAAATACAAAACTCCATTGAATCTGAACAAGCAAATCTTGTTTTAGGCTGTTCTCACAAGAGAGATCAATTAAACTCTCTTCTAGTCATCCAAAAACTTTTGCAGGGACATTCTGGTCCCTGCAAAAGTTTTTGGATGGAGTCTAATCCAAAGGTGCTAGATTTAGATAATATGGTGGGAGTAGTAATACTTTCCATCTAAATTGTAAAAGCTTTTGACCAGTTACCGAACTTATTTGAGGTTTTACATCATTTTGTGGTGGAACACAAATACCTTTTTTAATGATCAATTCAAGCCCTTTTTGTTTGAGTGAATCATTCAGTTTCTCCAGCTGATCATAGTACACTTCAGAACAGATTGCAGTGTGTGTATCTGGTGAGAGATTCAACAAAATTATACCCTTAAAACCCCATCAAACAGAGAGCTCCACTTCTTTTTCTTTTTATAAATAACAGTTTTGAAAATGCTTTGAGCTAGTTCATATTTTATACTCCAAGATCTCTTGGATTTAACATGGCTGCAGACAGCCCATTTCTCATTCCCAGTGATGATTTACTTGAAAGGTAGATTATTTTCTTGGCATTTGAGAAGCACAGGTATCAATGCAATAGAGTAGATTTCTTTCAGTAAAACATATGAAACCCATATGTCAAATAACATTTAGCCAAGACATTTCATCCGATCATGAATGGTTGAATTTGAAAAACTAATCTCTCAGTAATTTCACAAGTTGTCATTCAGCAGTTGGAATCAATCAACGCTTTTGTTTTGCATTAATCAGCTTTAACCGTCCTTCTAGAATGTGATCCACTTTCAACATCAATACTGAAGGAACAAAATTTTGCAAATTAGTTTTGGCACCTGTGTTCTGTGAATACATCTCCAAGCATGTTGAATAATTTTTTTTCTTACTTGTACAGCATTTTTATCTCTTTGATGGGAAGAAAGAAAAAAATGCCACTTCCCACTTTACATATTTTTGAACAGGCACCATAAAAAAATTACCCAGAATCAAAAAAGTTTTTCACAAATAAGCCATTACATATGCCATCAAAATACATAATGAGAATGCAGTTGAAGTGTTAAATTGGATGTAAAAAAATACAATTAACTTCTCTGTAGGGAAAAAATTAAAAATAATTACCTAAAATTCATAAAGCAAAAAAATGTAGCATGCATGCATTTTTTAAGCTTCAACAACAAAAACATACCTGATTCTGATTTAATTTTGTAATTGCTTGTACCCTCTTTATTAAACTCTCTTACAATAATAATTTTGTTACCATATACTTCTGGTTTATAGGCTAGGATTCCAGTATTTCGTAAAACTACTTCAACTTTTCCTTTACTAGAAAAAAAAATAATAAATGTATATAAAGAATTGTGAAATTTTAAATGCAATTTTTTTTACAGTAAATAAAAATTTGTTCTGATTGACCCTGAGATTTTATTTTATCTCTGTATGCTCCTCTTCAAATACAAAAATTTGGGGGAAAAAATAACTGGTATGCCTGAACTTATCTTTTTCAGTTACTATGGTGCTGGCATGGCATAAAACTATTGTCTGGTTAATTTAAAAAAGGTAAATAGTTCAAGATTCTGTTATAACTTTTCCCCAATAAGGAAGGCAGAATGACTTATCTTTTACCCAGCAAGATTGCATTCATAAAATTTAAATTAGATAAAATATGAAATACACATATTATTAGGAAAACTCTTAGTGATTATGATTTCAAAATATTTAAATATCATATTTCACATAAAAAAGAAAATTGATAATATTTCTTGGAGTTAATACTTCAATCTAATTTAATTTGGCTTATGTTAAGTTATAATAAAATAGAAAAACCAAAATTCAAAAAAAGTTAATTATAAAAATCCTTGAAAGAGTATTTATGATTTATAAAAGTTTTTATAGCTGCTGACACTATTGAAAATTTTGAAAACTAACAATATATGTACATATTTATAATAAAAATTAAAGATAAAATCACTGAAAATGTTTATTTATGTAGAAAACTTCAAGCACTCTCTTTTGAAGTTAGTTCACCATTTTGGAATAAATGAACACTTCATAAGCAAAACAAAAACGAAATCTTAAAGATTTTAGATGACAATGGCTGAAACAGAAAAATTCTCTTTAGGAGTAAAGTTATATTTTGATGCAAACAGTGTATGTGGCAAATGCATATATAAATATACATAATATATATATATGTATATATAATGTTGGTTATTGCACTTATAAGACCAAGAAGGAAACCAAATAACAGAACATTACTTATTATATCTATATGACATAGTAGGAAGATAACATTACAGTTTTATAGCAAATTTGGGGTCTGCTATTAGTTCACACAGCTGCTGCCTCTGGCAGCTAAAACAGCTCTAACATGATTAGATATCAAGTCAGAATGTACTTGGATGATAGATTTGTGCAAGTTACTACATGCTGCTTCAAGTCAATATCACACTCCATTAATCAGAATGGCAGGAGAGTGATGACGGTCCAGTCTCTCAGCAACCAATGACCAGATCTTTTAAAGGATGAAAGATCTGGAAAATGTCCTGGCCAGGGCTACAGTAAAGTACCCATCATATCAAGGTAGGTTAGAATACGACAGGCAACATACTGTTTTGTGTTATCTTGTTGAAAAATGGCAACTCTGAGGCCTTGAAAATAGAATATAGCCCCTATTCTTAAGATGCCAGAAATGTCACACTGATGGTTCAAATTACTAATGACATGAACAAAAAGTGTTTCCATTATGTAGCCAATAGTTATCAATCCCATCACAGTAGATGCTGGACTTATATGATAATACTGAATGCAAGAAAGCCACATGTATTCTCCTCAGTGCGTGCAGACACAAATATATCCATCATGATGCCACAGACAGAACCAGGACTTGCCTGAAAAAACAATATGGTGCTACTCCTATATCCAGATTTGACAGTTCATGCTGCTCCATATAAGATTGCCCTGTCCTACAGATATTTGTACTGCAAATAAGCACATCTCTTGACTCAAGGTTGATGATGTGGCTACACAATCGTGCAAGACTAACTTGACAACTCATCTGTCTTCTCAGGCATTAGTAATGGGCAACCCTTGAGATTTTGCATGGAGCTCAGTATGATCTTCCTGAAGCCATTGATTCCATAATTGCATGACAGTCGTCATTCGATTTCAACAAAGATAAGTAGCAATATCGTGGAATGAAAAACTGCATTTTTGATAGGCCCCAATCCCGTCTCTACTCACTTTGACACATGATGGTAGCAGTTTTTCTGTCTTATATGAGGCATAACATCTCACAAACAACCAGAATTCAACTATGATTTCTGAATTTTAAAAAAAGCTCATTGCAAAAATTTATTTTTATATACAGAGTTCCTCTCTCCAGTACCATTTAAATAAGCTTAAATGCTAATCATTTGCATATATCAGCTTTTTCTCCCTTTCATGAAAATTTTACATTTGTATTGTGCCTTATACTTATTGTAGCAATTTAATGGCCAGCAGAATGTATATATATACGTAGCAGGGAAATGATGAAATTAGGAATTTGATCAAATCCCTAAGGGATATGATAAATTCACGAAAGATTTTAAAATAATGTCTCTTCAAGGTCAGTTTCCTGAATAAAGAAAGTGATTTGATCAAATTCCTGAACTCTTTCAATGATATGATGAAATAATATTGACAAGAGTTTAAAGTGTTTATTTTCCAAATGTGGTGCATTGTTAAATGCAGAGTACGTAATATACCAATAGTCCTTGAAATACAAATTATTTATTCGAATCTAATTAGAGAATTAGGTTAGTATTTTTTTTTAAAAAAAGCATATTTGTAGGAAAGTTTTGAACATTTTTTTCTTGAATATAATTAATTTCAAAAAAGGCTTATTCATTTTTATTAAAACACATTTTTGATTTGTGTCATCTCGAGTTACAAAATAAGTTACTTTTTTACAAGTACATCTTTTTGTTTTACATTGTAATTTGAATTGCTCACAGGAACACTTCTTAAATCCTTGACTTTCAAATAAGGATAATTTTCCTGCAGAGTTAGATTTATCTATGGAATTGTTTCAGAAAATGTTGTAATAGTTATTTGATGAGTTTTTCTAGGTAGGCAATCTTTTATAATTCCAACTGAGTTACCAATTAGGAATAAATTATTTTTTAATCTAATATGACCCCCACTATGTTATTTCTATTGAATAGATTTTTATCTTAGGTACAGTCACCAAAATTGCGAAATTCACAGACACATCTTTGAATTTCTTCAAAGAAACTTTTTTCATTTTTTCAGGTGTTTTGCATCAAAGAAAGGTGAAATTGGTCATGTGGTCTTAGTAGTCTAATACCCATTCGTAATTTCTATTTGGGGTTGACTGTACATCAACTAAATCAATTTGGTCATGATGATTGAAGATACAATTGAATGTATCTTCAATCAGATACAATTTTGTAAACGATGGTTCTTCTGTTAAGAAAACTTTTTTATGGACTGACATACAGCACTTTTAGTACATATAAACTGTCATTAACACAGCCTTCTATTACAATATTTATATAAGTTTCTTAACTCAGAATTGCTTTTAGTAATGTAAATAAATTAAAACAACCCCCTGCTATTTAACAGAGGTGAAATTTATAACTTTTTTAAGTGTTTGATATGGGTAACTTAAAAACAAATAGTCTTAGTAAATAAATAAAAACTTACTTTTTTCCTTTTTTAACAAAACCTTTAACATTTGAATATCTGTCAGTAGTACTTGCTTTCCCACCCAAAGCCAAAATTATTGCGGTTAAAATTGCACTCTTTCCACCTAAAAACAAATAATCAACAATTAATATTAAGAGCTTTTAAATTCAATAAATCTGCAAAGATATACTTTGGTTAGATAAAATTTAGATTAATCAAGCAAAATACTGCAAATTAAATTCTCCTCTCAAACAAATTCACTTAAAATATATCTGAAATACCATTGCCCAGCTCTCATTGCGATGTAGTAGGTGAAAATTTAAAAGCTTAGATACTAATTAAAATTTGCCACCATAGTTGGTTTTTAAAAATCCTTCAAATGAAACCTTTCTAATATATCATTATAAATCATTTTTGAAATCAGGCTTATTTTAAAATAGTTTTCCATGGTTCAATTTAAAATTTTTTAGGAAATCAATAACCAGCATAACTGAAAGAATTATGTGTATACTAAATTTTATATAAACAAATCTGAATGTCTGGAATGAAGGGGGAAAAAATATGACTGATGTAATGTCTGAAATTTTTTAGAACCAGAATTACAAGTGCATAGACAAATAAATTTAAAAACTTATTTTTGCCTACTTCCTTCCCTAACCATATAATTGAAATTTAAAACCAAAACTCAAAATGTGAAATGTAATATTGTTACAATTTCAATGCATTATAGCTCTAACGCATTATAACCCTCAACAAGTCAAAATGTTTGAAAACCAACGGGTGGTGCTGTTAACATTTTTATGACTCTTTGGTATATACTTTGTACATAGCCTTGAAGAAAGATGGTATCTAAAGACTCTATTAATTTGTGTTGATCTTGGAATAAAGTTAACAAATGATGATACATTAATGATACCTGAAGTGGAATTAGAAATGTAAGAGTGTTGTCATTAGCAGAGTGTGGAAAAATATGTTTGAGAGAATTTATTTTCATTTCTGATCTAAGTACATCATTTTATTTGTGCAGGAGATACCACTTCCATCATACAGAGCTGTTTGATCCATGGGTTCCGGCAAGTAATACTTCTAGTTATGTTAATACTTTTGAGACAGGTTTGTGTATTACTTAATCCTATTTTAGTTAGGGTATTGTGTTAGCTGTAAACAGTTTATTTTTTTCATAAAATTCCAATTTACCTCTAACAATACAGAAAAAAAATGGTACCAAAGTGTGCCAACAGCTCTTTTTATGAATTGGATTTCTATCCAATGCAAACATAATTCACAAATTTGATGATAAATAAAGATGTGCATTAAAATAGAATCCAGCTGATTTTGTTGGATAATGTGAGTTAGCATCCTTGTATTGCTAAATCCTGTGGTTGTAAATCAGGGTGTTCTAACTTGATAATTTGAACAAGTCTGAGTTTGATGTAGTTTTATTCAATGTACATGTGTTTTTTCTATTTGTTATTTAAACTTGAAAGTTATTTTTTAGTCAAAATGAATATTAAATCAATTTTTAAAAAAACTGAAACTCATGACAGATAAATTAAAATTAATGGTTCCAAGTGGAACACAAATAATCGACTTAAAAATTTTAATAGAAAGTTTAGAAATTTATATCAGTTGCACTGAATTTATTAAAAAAATTTATAGAATTTTAGTAGAAAAGAAAATAAAAAATGAGAGAGAAGAAACAAAAATTACACTAAATTAGAATTAAAGAAATCAAAATTATCTTGGAGGTGTAGAATTAGTATTAGTTAATATACTTGAAGAGAAATACCTCAAAGCTAAAATTTTAAAATGGACCCCTAAAATTTTAATGCAGGCAATTTAATTAAAAGTATTAAAACTTTAGTTATTCCTACACCAAAGAAATGTAGAGTTATTCAACATTTTTTTTTTTTTTTTCATTTGACTGAAGAAGCTTTTTGGGCATAAAAAAGAACTAAAAAAAATCAAATCCTATGAAATATTTTACATAAAAAGTTGTTCATTAATTCAATGGTATATGTGAAAGAAGACTTGATTGAAACTTTACTAAATGCTTATTAAGCAATTTCTTATTTAAAATGAGATAAGAATAAAGAAAAAATTTTAAAAAATTATAATGTCAAGAGTAGAGTACTACCCATTAAGGAAATTCAATCCAATTCATACTACCATAACTATGAGTTGATGGCTCTAGTCATTAATCTTAGAGTTGGAAAATCAGTTAAGAGTGTTTTCAAGGATAATATAAGAAGAATGAAGCAATTCTAGTACTAAGTAAAAGTATTGTACTGAGTAAAAAGGAGTGCAAACTGAAGGAACCAATTTGGTACCAACTGGGTTGTGAAGGTTCAAAAGAATCCAATCTAATTAACTAATGTTATTGATAATCCAATGAACTTATTCACAACAAGAGTTTTGTCTAACAACTCAACATTGAAAGGAAATGATGGTTAGCTGTAACCACTTTGACTTCAGGAAAGTGGCAAGAGATGGCCAAACAGTTGATTAATGAGTTACAGAAGGTTAGACAGTGCTGAAATATTGAGGAAGCATAGGAAAAATTAAATCAAAAGTTTTGAAGCTCATTTAAGAGTTAGTTAAAACTGCTTTGGAATAAGTTTTCAATCTGAAGTAAGTTACAAGGGGTTGTCACATAGTGCTCAAGATTCATTAAAAATTTATGTACATGGTCTAATCAGATGTCACTAGATTTAAATTAGATGTTTTTTTTTTCCTTTACATAAGTTTGTAAATATAATAAAATTTTATAAATCTCTGAGGTGTCCATGAACTTGTTATTGAGAGCCCTTATCTTATAAGGAACACATATCAAAGAAGTAAAGCAAGGAATATATATTTTTAGTAAATTTATCTTGATTCATTAAGAAAGTTTGCCAAAAATTTTGCTTAGGTGCAGTTAAAGGTTTACCATTATAAACACTTGAATTTTTTCTACTATATTTTAAAGAAAGAACCAAGCAATTAATATTGATATATCACCCTCCCTTTTGAATTATAACAGTTGCATATCCAAATTTTTGCATAATCATTGTAATTTATACATGTGATTATAACATAATTATTTCATGTAACATTCTTATCAGTCTTTAAAAAAACCTACTAAGAATATTAGATATCACAATAATTTCATTACCATATTTAGATCAAAATACAAAAACTATATCAATAAAGCTCTATTAGTAAACAGTTATTTCAAATGACTTTAGTTCTTAATATTTTTTGTAATAAATTATGAGGGTTACCCAATTGAAAAGTTAAGACATGTGGTTGTGTTAGATAAACTGCAGTTATAACAGCACCATCAAACAGGAATATCACATATGGAGCAGTGTACCACATATAGTATTTTAGAGTGCAACCTATTTGTGGTAGAGGAAATTGATTATAAAACAGTTGAGCTATATATGGATACCTTCAAATGAAGTGAAATAGTTTCTGAGCATAAAATGGACACTTATTGGCGAGTGGTGGCAGTCTATGGCATGCACTTTTTGGATCAGCAGATGTGAAGAATTGATGAAATAAGTTTCATGAAGAACACAAAACATCAAATCTACCATGACCAGTCCAAGCAAACTTTGTGATCACCAACAATTCCATTGTTGTGATTAAGGAAATTATTAGAGCTATTAAAGAGTTTGAACCAGTGACATCAGTGACGAACTCAAACTGAGTAAAGGAATAGTTCCCACTATCAGCCATCAGCAAGTGCAATACAATACAGTTTGTTCAGAATTGGTACCAAAACACCTTGCCTTTAATCAAGAGAAACAAATGGGCCTATCTCCAGCACTTGATCCATTATGAGGAGGATTTTGCATTTCTAGAATGCATCATTTCAGGTGATGAGTCCTAGTGTCAATACTATAAACTTGAATCCATGAAAACAAGTATGCAATGAAGAGATGTATCATGTCCAACCCCAACAGGAAATTGAATGCAAAAATGACTGTACAGAAAGTAATGCCTTTACTTTTCTTCGATTGCTGTAAACCACTTTTGACTGATTTCCTGCACCAAGGGAGCAATATCAATACAATACAATGCAGCAGTACTTTGACAAAACCATGGAAAGCAATTAAACGCAACTGGCTAGGCCTTCTCACATAAGCGATTGTTCTCCAAAACAATACCTGCCCACATATATCCCGTGAAACTCAGTTGACCTTAAGCAAACAGAGTAGTATTGGAACACTGTCATACAGCCCAGATTTATCACATCTTTGGGTCACTTAAGAGACCATTACAGGTAAAAAATTTTCTTTTGGATTATAAAATGAAGAAAGCAGTGCAAGACTTCAACAAGAATCAACCATTATCGTTCTACAGCAAAGTCGTGTTCTGCTACCAAAACAATGAGATCTCTGTTACAATGACCAAGGCGATTTTTTATGATTGTCAATAAAGGTATTTTTTTTATTCAACCTGTCTACTTTACTCATTTATGCAATTCTTATAAATTACTGAGCTTACTTTAATTTTCAGAAAGAATATTTAAGTAAATGAAAAAAATAAGATTTTTGAAAAGCAATAAATAATTAAAATAAAAAAAAGCAATCTGGTTTAGAATGCTTTTTTTTAAGAATGGTTTACCAAACATTAATGGCTTTGACAAGTATTAGAACATTTTATAAACATTTTGAATGAAATAATTACTTTACCCATTTTCAATAAACAGATAAATTGATGGCATACATTTAATGTAAAATAGTTGTAAATTTTTAGCTAGCAATTTATCCTCATAAGTAAACATAATATTCATAAAAATAAAATATTAAACAAAATACATTATTTATTACTTTATATAATACAGAATATTTTTCATTTCCTTTATTCTGCAAATTTGTTTTTAAATACAAAATGAATAAAAAAAAAGACTGCTTACTTCCATTTTGTCCAATAATGAAATTCATATGAGGTCCAAGACTGAGAGAAAGGTTTTCATGACACATGAAATTTTGTACCGATACTGATTCAATTAAACCCAACTTGCCTTCCTTTAAAAAAAACAATAAAGGTATTTCATATGCAATAAAACAATTTTTTTAGAAAATCTGGGGATAAAATTCACAATTATACATTTAGAACAGAGTACTTTTCTGCTAGCCAAGCACAAATTTTGCTAGCAGACTTTTCATTTTGGTAATGACAAAGAAAACTAAATAAACAACAAAACAAATAACTTCAACAACAACAAAAAAGCTTAGCTTCCCAAATAAATTAATGAAAAGATAACTGAATTTATTTGTCATTTCTTATTTCTTTAGAAAACTAAAAATTCATTTTGAATGGACACACTTTTTAGTATAAGTAAAAATCCACAACTATGTTATGATCTGTATCTAATTGATTAAAAATCATTCTTCTGTTCAATCATAAATAGATCTTAAAGACATTAAAATAGATCATCTCATTATTTTAAATCATGTTCCTATGCATCAGGTCTTCAAACTGTGTCCCAAGGGACATACGCAGGGGCTCCATGAACTAGAATAAAAAAAGAAAATAATAAAAAAAGATATATGTATGCAGAATGAAGAGTATACCAGGCACTAAAACTGAATTCACTGCATCAAAATTGAAATAACAAACAAGAAGAACAAAAAAGCTTATCAATTACAAAGTAGCAAAAGGTGATGTGACAACCATAAAGGATGCAAACAATTGGAGTCCATATGGAAAGTTGGTAGAGAGAGCTTTCATAGAACAGAAAAAATCCCCCGGGTCAAGTTAAGAACAGTTGGCATGTGAACACAAAAAGCTATACTGGGCAAAATTTTATTACTTTACTTAATGTCTCAAAATTCACCAATAAAAAAAGCCAAAAGGAAAGCAATCTCTTTTAATATCCGAACTTAAATTATAGATAATCTTGCAATTGAACAATGTCTGCCCATAGGAAAGTATGTTGGTCTACATCGGAGGCTCCCAAACTTTTTTGTCTCATAGATCCCTTGCCATGTTTTTGTCTTGATAGACCCCATAATCCCATATTAAATTTTGCATTTATCAACTTGCATGTCTTTGGCTGGTATAGAGCTACTTACTTTAAATTTTAAATGTACTGAAGTATAGTGTTTAAAACTTAAGAACCACATGTTAATTAATTTTCATTTTAAATTAAAATTTAGTAATATATAAAATAGCTATTACATGAAATAACTGAGCAACAAACAAAAATGCTTTTAATGAGAGGGATGAACCTGGAATTTCAATAATAAGTTTTAAATGTTTAGCATTAATCTTTCGAAAGTTAATTCTAAATCTCCTTGGTTCATATTGTCCAGTTGCTTTTTTTAAGGGAGGGTGTAAACTACAGTGAAACCCTTTTCACTAGGAAAAGCAATTAAAATGTTTCGCTGGGTTTCATAATTTGAGGTAATAAGCATACTTTTAAAGCCAAAATTTCTGACATCCATTTCTAAATTTTACTTGAAGATCTTCATTAGCGCCTATTCCGATCAGTTCCTCTTGTAACATGACATTCATTTTCTTCAACGTGACCATATAAATTCAGTGTCTATAGTAAGATTACTATAATTAAAGCATTCTCAAATCTAGTTTCAAAATCTGAATAGAGGGCATTTAAATGTTGAACCTTGGTTAAAATGTCATCTTCCTGGCAGATTGTAAAAAAATGAGAAATTGAGAAAACTCACAATGTCCAATATTATACTTCTTTAACTTAATTCTAGCAAGAAAAACTGAATTTACGTTCCTTGTTTTAATTATATATATATATATATGCTGTCACCTTGTAACTGTAAATTAACCTTATAAAATTTAGTAAATGAATCTGTTAAATAGGTAAAATCTAGTTTCCAATTCATTACATTTTTTTTAAAATTAAAGTCACTATCGTAGACCCTCATTTACACCTCATGGACCCCAAAATTATTTTTTCACTGACGTGGACCCCTTGCTGGTTGTCATGGACCCCTGGAGGTCAATATAGACCACTTTGGGAATCACTGGTCTACATGAAACTACAGTAAGAACTATTGAGAAAAATGAAATGTTAACAAATTAATGAGATGGAACCAGGCACATCATAAGTTAAGCAAAAAGTATGAATTTTCAGCAAGTAGCGGATGGATGACAGGTTCTCAAAAGACATGCTTATTGCATTATAAAAATTAAAAGTGAAACTACATCTACAAAGAAATCTGCTATTAAAATATATTCCAAGAATTAGTGGCATGATTTTCCCATTTTTGAAACAATAATTTGAAGGGGATAATGACATGTGCAATCATTATGAAATAAAATGTTTAAGATCATAACAAGGAAAAAAACTACTGGTTTATTGAATTATTTTTGCCAATTTCTTCAGATGAGAACCAATCTCCTATTTTTCTAAAAGTGCAATAAATATATTTTTTTCTACATGATTTTTTTCACACACATCTATAATGTAAAAACAGAGTTAGATATGTATATATACAATCTGCAAACTTATCAGAATTTTTTCTAACTTTAATTGCAAAAAAGTCAAAATCAGAGATTACCGACTGTCATATTCATAAGATTTTTGCCAAAAACAATACAGTGCATAAATACCCAGTTTTTAAAAAAATTTAATTAGATATCTTATAAACTATAAAAAATAAATATTATGTTTAATATGCCTGCCCAGTATGTGAAAAATAAATGAATATCTGAAAATATATGAAATGAGGCAATCTTACGTAATTTTGAGTTCAAAATGAGTAAATATAAATTATTTCCATTAGTCAACAGGTAGACTTGCTATCTTACATTTTCAAAAATCTAAAACATTCTTAACATTTTAAATCGGGATCTGAAGTTTCCAAACAAAATAATAAAGGGAATGTTTAAAACCGCAAACAGGTGACAAAGTCATCTACTGGAAGGCACTGAACAACTTTGAAAAATAACATATTTAATTCTTCAACACAAAGACTAGCAAAAAAAACTTCAGTCACAATGGAAAAATTTTTTAAAAAAACTCTTCTCTCAAATAAAATATAACAAAGAAAGTTTAAATGGTGTAATATACTTCTAAAAAAATTAAGTGAATTACTAAAGAGAGTAAGCATGTGAATTATAACAAACCAAAAAGAAACATGAGTAGTTGACAAATTTATTGATAGCTAAAACAATGCCTCAGCTCCCCAAGGTGAAAAACAAAAAGAGAAATTTTTCAAAACCAATCTATCTTTTGTTAATAACAGAAAGAAAAAGAAACATGTACTCACACTCTGCCTAAGATCAAATTTTTTCCGTCTTTTGGCAGTATCTAAAGTTTCCTTTTCAGCTTGCCGTTTCATTCTTACTAAATTCTACAGAAAAAAAATTATTTTTTTAACCCCACAAATTAGAAAAACTTATATCAATTTTAATTTCCAAAGATGTTTATATTTAAAATATTTCTCTATAATACATATATATATAAACCTGTAAGTATTTAAACATAAAAATCAAAAAATACATGTATATTCTAAAATATGTATACATTGATATATTTATTTTCAACTTTTTCATATAATGGTATTAATAGGATATAGGAACCATGAAGTAAGTAAAGTACATGGCCAGGTACAGAAATTATGCCAGATTATTGTTGCCAAATCAGTTGTGTTAGTATCCAACCAATGCATTTAATCAGACATCAATGCTCATGTTGACATCACCTGGGAAAAGCAGTCATCACCACATGGTTCCTTTAACCAATATTAGTATCAATACAAATATAATACAAAAAATAAATATAATCATAGTGACAGTAATTTTTATATTTACATTGAATTATATCCAAATGTATTTTATACTCCAAGAAAAAGTTTAGTACAATTAACACAATTTTATAATCAGAAAGGAAAATCTCTACACTAGTAAATGAGAAACAACTATTGAGAATTCCACTTACTTAACAAAAACAAATTATACATTAAATTGCATGTGATGAACGTTAAAAGTTTCAAAATTTGCGCTTTTTTTCATTAGATAAAAGAGGTCGAATAAGATGTTCAGAAACACTGATAGACTTTACATTATTTAAACAATGAAGTTCAAACATGAAATCAAAATAAAACATTATTTCATAAATGGTTAGAGTTCAGTTGACACCAAAACAAAAATCCACTATTTGATTAGCTTGTCCACGTTCAACACATCACTCTAATAGGCTCTCATAATAATTTCCGCTGATGACTAACTCTCTGTAGACACTGGTATAGAAAACGCTTATTGGCTATATGTGAAGGACGTAACACTAGAATCGACCAATCAAAGGTTAGTGGAAAAACTACATCAAAGTTTGTGTACCAGGAATATACTATGGACTAAATTACTTGACTACTGGCGCCAAGCGAGTAATCACATGAAAATAAGGCAACAGCGCCAAGCGAGTAATCAAATGAAAATAAGGCAACAGTTGCATTTGTTTATTCATTACCGTGGTAGAACCACGTATGTTGAAATAGGAATCTTTCGTCTTATTGAAGAGTGAGGCCACGTATTTCAAAATCTTGAGATTGTTGAATCTGACCTGAGATTTTCAGTGTTTTCTTATAAAGTGTATCATTATATTTTGGTACACCTCTAAAAAAGAGGTTTTGCTTATTTATTTTCTTTATATTCTGGATTTTGGTAAGTTAACCAATTTCTCTTTTTTCTTCATTTTTGTCGCTTGAAGGGGACTCAAGCTGAGTCACTCCACATTCCGGATCACGGAATCCAATGAAGGAAAAATGACGAATATTAAGGAACCTACGGACTTTAAATATTTTAAATCTACCAAAAGTACCCAAGAAATAATTCTGCGAATTGACAATAAAAGCTTTAATGAAATTACAATTTTACTTGAACACACAGGAAAAAATGGAAGCATCCCTAAATCGAACCCACACTTATTACATGCTGAATTAAAAAGCAAAATACCAAAGCATGATAAAATAACGCATATGTATTTCACTCGAAAAATAAAAATAAACACCTCGGATCCAATATGCGCTGTTCAGATAACAGCTATTGAACAAATTTTAAATATTCCAGTAAAGGCCAACAAAATATGGGAAGGGTTCACTTCGCGGTTCCTACTTTTTGACTTTCCAACTAATGTACATCTGGCGGATGTGGCAACTGAATTAAAAAATTCAAGTGATATTGAAATTGTTGAAATCCGTAGATTCATCAAGACAAATAGTCGTCAGGAAGCCTCTCCTGTCTTAGTTACTATTCTGGGCATTAACACACCAGAATGTGTAAAACTTTGGTTTTTTTAATCATAGAACTCAACTATTCATAGATAAACCCCGTCGATGTAGCAATTGTTATAGTTTCACGCACTCATCACGCTTTTGTTCTAATGATGTCCAATGTATTAATTGCGGTGGATCCCATTCTGGACAAAGTACAAATCCTTCAAATTGCACAAACTGCAAAGGAGATCATCCGGCAAACTCCCTCAACTGCCCCTCTTTTATAAAAGAAAAAAAATTCTCGAATTCAAATGTACTAAACATATAACACTGGGAGAAGCTCGAAGAAAGTTTAAAGAAACTCCCTCCGCAAATTACGCTACGTCAGTAAAAACAGTAGCCCCAGGTCCAAATATACAGGAATTTGAGAAAAAATTAGAAAATATAGTAGAAAATTTTGAAATAGCTCTTGAAAAACAAACTACAGCCATAATGAACTCAATACAAATAATGATGGAATCCATGTTTAAACATTTGATAGAAATATTAGAAATCAGGAAACAGCCGTCATCACCTAATAGAAGAAAAAAAATAAGTCTACCGCAACAGAAAATTGAAATACTCATACCAAGTACATCTAACAAGATGGATGATACATAAAATAGTATTGAAATAGGATAATTTTAAAGTTTTAAAATGCAGAAAGTATTTGCGAAGTCTAAGTTACGGGGGTTTTCTTTCTTTAAAACATAGATAAGTTATCTATATCCGTAAATATATTTCATTTCTTCAAGCGGAGGATTAAGAAGAAAAAAAAATTCCCCTAGTATAGTTATTTTATGCGTTTTCTACAATGGAATTGTAGAAGCTTAAAAAACAAACTTATTTGGTTTAAAATTCCTCCCTTTTCACAATCAGATGTTTTGATATTACAAGAGACCTTTTTAAAACCTAGCGACAATTTGCAAATCCCTGGTAAAATCATTTTCAAATAAGACAGACTCGACAGACTAGGAGGAAGGCTGCTGATAGCAGTACCATCAATTATTTCTGCCAGACAAATATCCTTTAACAGTACGCCATCTTCAGAATATGAAATTTTAATATTGCAAATTATAATTAATGATACTTCTTTTTATCTGATAAATTTATATGCATCTCGGGGAATCAATATTACACAAATTAGTTCTTTTCTTGATTCCTTATTGGACCCAGTTTTTATATTCGGAGATTTTAATTTGCATCACCAATGTGGGGTTCAAATCATGCTTCCCAATACAGTGAAATCTTTGTGGATTGGTTAACAAATTCTAATTTCATTATTCTCAATACTGATGTTCCAACGCATAGAAGCAATGTTGGCTCTAGTGCTCTTCTGGATCTTACTTTATGTTCTTCAAGCCTCATCGGTTACAGCAATACTTTCGTTTTAGGCAGCTCCTACAATAGTGACCATTGTCCTATAATCACAGATTTTAATTTTCATAACTCAAGTAAACGTACAATAAAAAAGTGGATTGGCCCTCTGTAATAAAACAAGCAAAATCAACAGTTTTTAAGAAAGGCGATCACAATCATAATCTATCTGTCAATATTGCTAAAATAATTTCAAATAATACTAGAAATATAAAAATCTCTAATAGAATCTTTCCTCCATGGTGGAATAATGCTTGTCATAACCTTTATAAACTCAAGAAATTCTTCAGAAAAAAAGCTATTTGGGAAATCTCCCCAAATTTGTGAATTCGATATAAACAATATTCCAGCCGGCTCCGATTTAATATCAAAAAATCCAAAAAGAAATACTGGGATACGGTGTGCAATAACGTTCCTAACCCTCAGAATATTCTATAACATCCTAAAGAAAATCGGAATGAAAAATAATCCTGAGTCTACACTGAATTTTCTTCAAATACATAACAGAATAATATACAATCCACAGATTCAAGCAACACTCTTTGCAGAAAACTTCGCATCCAATAATATTTTCCATGAGCCACTCCTTTTGGACTTTTTTTGCCCAAGATAATAGTTTAATCAACAAACCCTTTCATATATCTGAATTGAATAGAGCAATAAAATCTGCTAAGAATACAACCCCAGGTGCAGACCAGATCCTGGCTAAATACCTGAAAATTTTGAATCATAGTGAACCGAATAATATTTTTAAACTTCCTTTCAACAGTTATTTGATAAGTCAATTGTTCCAAAGGCATGGAAGCATGCTATAATTCTTCCAATTCCCAAACCATGCAAAGATAAAACTAAAATATCCTCATATAGACCTATTGCTTTAACATCAGTTTTTTCTAAGACATTTGAAAGAATTTTAGCCAATCGGATTGCCTACTTCCTGACAACAGAACAAAAACTACATCAGCAACATTATGGATTTGTTCCTTTTAAAGATAACAGAACAGCAACTTATACAATTTACAAAGCAATTACAGACGCAAAGTTGGAAAAAAAATACTTCGTTGGAATTAGCTTAGATATAAAGAGTGCTTATGATTCCGTATATATTGACGGTCTCGTATACAAATGCTTACAAATTGGCATAACTGGGAAAATAGCGCTTTGGATCCATGAATTTTTATCTAACAGATACCTGCAAATTCGATGGACTTAACTGGAGACTTTAATGTTAATTTAGCTTCAGAAGAAGCAAAGACACTCATTGAATTTTTGAAACGGTCACTGAATTCGACAATGAATACTGATTCTAGAGAAGGAAAAACAATATACGGAGCCACGATTTATGCAGTTTTCTCACATTTTCTTGGTTGACTACAATCGAGGATATTTATATCCTACTTTAGTTACCACACACCTATTGTGTCTTTTTTGGAAAATGATGATGCAGAAAATTGAATAAACATATTTTCATACAGTAAATGAAGTTCGAATTTTATTTGATTAAAGTTATCTCAGCAGTTTCCTATAATTAGATCTATTTCTGCATTTACGGCCAACGTTGCCAAAAAAGTTTAACTTCCGCGTGGCTTTCCACGTTCTTTTTTTTATTTGTTAGGAAATAATGTTAACAACTCTTTTATATAATTATTGTTTTATTCTAATTTATTTATCTAATGGACTCCATACACCTGATGTCATAATCACGTGATGAAAGCCAAAACAAATAGCCACGTGTTTGATTCGACCGAGTATTTAGACGCCATTTTTGGATTTGCATCTACTATCATAACAAAATGAAATACTGTAGCGTATTAAATTGCTATAATGCAAAAGAAAAATCTGACTGTAGGGAAAAAAGCTTTCTTTTGGTTTCCACTTAGAAATCCATATTTATTTAAAAAGAGGTTACAAAACTTGGGCAGAATTAATTTTAAACCATCTAACCATTCATCAGTATGTTCTGATCAATTTAAAGAAGCATGCTTTATATATCAGCCTTTCACCAACAGAAGGTAACTGAAACCAATTCAGTTCCGGCAAAATTCTGTTTTTCCGAACCACCATCTACCCATAGAATTTTCCAGAGAAGGAATAAGTTTTCAGTATCCCAGAAATTAAAAGATATTTCAAAAGAAATTTCGACTGAAATGTGTGAGTACTTTTTAATTATTTCGTTCTCAATATTTTTGCTTTTATCAAAAACGCCGACGATATTTAAAGTTTTAAAAAAGAGTCTGAAATATTTTCTGAGCATTTCGAATTCCAAGAATTTTAATTTTGCAAACATACACAGATCAAAGTACCACTTATGTGACCTATTCTGAAAGCTCTGTAATTGTTAAGTATGGTAGTTGATTACCAACGGTTTTTTTTCAATAGGGTCAATTTGCTTTCATTATTATTTTATATTCTTTAAATACTTTTAGTACTTTAATATTTTTAATAAATTTTCTAATATTTTAGTTTTAGTTTCGTGACTAAATATATATATAGTTTTATTTTATAGTATTAAATTTAAGCTTAGTTTATACTTCTATCCTTTGGCTTCGAATTTTTGTATACTTTTAGGTTTAGTAATTATTTTTTATTAGTGCCCGCCACATTGTGGTTTAAATAATTCTGCAGCGCTCTATTGAACAAATTGCTTCTGGAAATTGGAGAAATCTACTAATGTCATAATTTTTGACGTAAGCGAATTTTTCTGAGAAAAAATCGTGCAGACTGTAAATAGAGAGTGGCTGCCCGAAACAAAGAATTGTTTTGACTATATAGTCAGCCAGAACGATTAGTTGATACTTCGGCTGTTGTGTGTGAATAGGACGAGATACTGCTAATGAATAGATTACTTATTTGTATTTCAAGACTTGTGTCTGAGTGATGTGAAGACTTCTTAGGATTTATTAAACGAATTCTATTCGCTAACTCTGGCATTTCTAAAAATTGTTTTTAAACAAAAAAATTTTCATTGCTTCTGAAGAATTGTCTTGCTCTTTGAGAGCATAAAATCCTGGAGCCCCGATTTAAGTAACAATATTATTTTTACATTCTAAAATGTGTCATGTTTCAGAGAAGATGGTTCATTCTTTGTAAGCAAATGTATTTATTTCTTTGCAAATTTGTGGCCAGAGGCGGCGTAAGACGTCGCCTACGGCCTCGCGCCGAAATAAATGAAACGAAAAATAAGGAAAATCCAAAAGTGCACGCTATAAGATTTTTTATAATTAATAAGTTGGAAAATTATTAACTATCTCTTTTTTGCGATAAGATATCGAAAAATTGATATATCGACTTTTTTTAAAAAAAGCTATTCCATTTATCGGTGCATGAAATTCGTGAAAATATTGTTTTCTTTTATTAAAAATTTCTCAACTTAGTCATTTCCGCTCATTCTTTCACATTTAGTCTGGCAACATTAGCTGGAGTTAAGCTGCTATCGCGCGAGAAGTCCCCGATCAGAGACGGGGCATAGCTCTTGACTTCCCATCATTAGAAAACCAATTAAAGCATCACAAGCAGACGCAGTCTCGCTTCATATTTCTATTTCATATAATAAATTTTAAAAGTATTTGATGTGAGAATAAATAATAGTGGTTCTGGGCATTTTTCATTATTTATCAATCATGCCAGGTTTAGGCACTAAGAGAGAAAGAGATAAAGGGTGAGAATGAGAACCTGGTGCATCAAAAAATAAAAGCGGAAAGAGTTGTGTTCAACTAGGTTTAAAGTTCAGGTATGGTGAAATTTCCCGGTCAGACTGAATCTGGCAGTGCAGAATCAAATTTTCTTCGACTTCTAAATAATATTTATCCGTATCCGAGTCTCCGTTGAATTTGGAATTTACTCCAGATGGCACCGACTATTGATACCGAACGACGAAAATCGGAAAAAGAAATAGGATCAAAAGTTTGCCAGTATAATATTCTGATATTGTGATTTCGATGTTCACGTTGAGTAACACAAGTCACAATCAATAAGAAGAGATTGAAATTAGTTCTTCGCCTGTGAACAGATATGCCAGTGACATAATGTAACCAGCCTTTTCCAGTTTTGTCCCGGAATTGTATACGTTTTCCATGACAGATACTCACCAGTCATGATGTAGTTCAAAGCAGTCCCCCACAGCAGTTAAATATCAGTGACGAATGTTATCCTAAAGATGAGGACCATAGACACTTTTTCTATTTTCATTTCTCAAGAAAGCTAAATAATGGGGAAACTCAACGTCGTCGCTGGTTGGTTTATTCAAGTTCTAAACATAAAGTTTTCCGTTTTCCATGCAGACTATTTGGCAATTCACAAACTCAAATGGTACAGGAAGGGTGCTGTTATTGGAAACACTTAAGCAGTATTTTACACAGAAATGATAATATTAAAGAACATGTGCCCTATATGTCCCAATGGATAACATTAGAAAAGGGAATAAAGCACGGAAAAGCATTAGACCGAGAAACTGCAAGTCAAATTCTTCAATCTCAAAAACATTGGTGCAATTTGTTTGAGACATTAATTGATATCATAAATTTCTTAGCCATTCATAATCTGGCGTTTAGGGATCACAGAGAATCTTTCAAAACAGACAAAGACACTATGAATTCTGGAAACTTCATATAGACTTATTTAAATTGATATATACGTATGATCCTACGTTACAGGAACACATAAATTGGATTGATAATAAACAGCTTGTACACCATTGTCTAAGTCATGATATATATTCAAAATGAATTGATCACAAACTTCTCAAACACAGT
Organism: Trichonephila clavata; assembly: GCA_019973975.1. Lineage (NCBI taxonomy): Eukaryota > Metazoa > Arthropoda > Arachnida > Araneae > Nephilidae > Trichonephila > Trichonephila clavata. Next base: position 181,034 of record BMAO01034042.1, read on the forward strand.
GGCCAGTAAAGTGATTGATGGGAGAAAAGAAGCAAAATATTATTCTTTTTTATTCGACTGCACTAGAGACTATAGAAGAATTTAACAAATGTTGGTCATCTTAAGATTTTGTAGTACATCAACTGGAAGAATAGAAGAAAACTTGATCTGATTTTTTGCTGCCACTGAAACCTGAAACGTCTGGATAATATTTGGCCAATGCAAAACAGAGAGAGCTAGAAAAAAATGGCTTAGATATTCAGAACTGTCGTGGACAAGGATACGACAATGGTGCAAATATGATAGGTATAAATAGAGGAGTTAAAATTTGAATATTAAATATAAATCCCAGGGCATTTTTCACACCTTTCAGTTGTCATAGCTGGTGTGGGGGGGGGGGAGTCTGTTATTGGTAGACGCAACTAATTCGTCAGTAGCAACAAAAACATTTTTTGGTTTTATTCGGAAGATTTTTTTGTTGTTGCTATTTTCAAGTTCCAGCAAACGCTGGAAAAATATCAAAGATAAATTAAAGCTTACTCATAAGTCTTTATCAGACACAAGGTAAGAAAGCAGAATCAATGCGGTGAAGGCCGCACATTATTATAATTTGATGATGATGTTGAATGTATAGAAAACTTAAAAAACCAGACAGAACAAGCCGACGCACTCAATGATTGCGATTCCGTTTTAAATGAAATGCTCAATTTGGAATTTTTTGCATCATTACATGTATGACGTGAGTTATTAACGCGTGTCAATACCGTAAGCAAATCATGGACACCCCGTTATTACAAGCCCATTAATACATTACTCTTGAACATTTGCGTACATTTTGTAGCTGGATCAAAGAGTATCGACAAACTGGATACGGAAAATGCTTGTCTGACGCTCGTAAATTTATTGAAAAAAGCAGCTGATTTCCAAAAGATTTTTAAAATAAAAGGGCAGCCAAAAAAGAAAAGAATGTTTGATTATGAAGGCGGCAATCAACCTATAGTCTTTTAAAAGGCGGGATGAAACAAACTTTTTTAATACCATGATTGATTCTGTGGTAAGCAATATGGGTCTTTAAATCATTTTGAAATTTTTTTCTCTATGACTTAAACAAGTTAAAAAATATTCCAAAAGAACAAATACTGAAAAACTCTCAAGATTTACACACAATCCTGTAAGTAGGTGAGAGCAGTGACTTCCAGCCTTACGAGTTTATGAAGAATTAAAAAATATGATTCCCATTTACCCACCTACTCTACGTGAAACATCTACTCCAATAAGTTATAGAGAACAATTTGAAAGAAATTTTCCCAAATATTTACATTGTCTTTCAAATTTTGTTAACAATACTTGTAAGTGCTGCTTTTGCTGTGAGGAGCTATTCAAAAAAAAAAATTTGTAAGAAATAAAATCTGGACATATCAGAAGGGGAGTTGATAATCTTAGGGGAGGTTACATTACACGACACAGTTGTTTCAAAAATTAGTATACATAACAATTTTTCAATTTTATATATCCATATTAATGCAAATAAAGATTGAAACTGACCAAAAAAATCTTTTGGAATACATCGTAGAAAAAATACTCTTCATGAGTACATAATGAAGCAATGTCACTAATAGTCTTTCAATAGAATCTGAAAAATGCATTTTTTTAATTGCAATGAATTTTTTAGTTAAAAAAATAAAATTTTCATATGCTTCACTTGTATAAAATCATATAATATTCTAATTAAATCTTGATAAACGATGCATGTTAAATTATTGTAATTACTAATTTAAACTAGCTAACAAAAAATGTTATGCTCCTATATGTAAAAATTTTCACTAAAATAATTTAGTATGTTTCAAACAATTTCTAAAATTAATCCCATATTTTTGTATGATTCATTTTTTTCCAAGGAGACAATGATTTATATATAAAAAAAAAAAAAAAAAAAAAAAAAAAAAAAAAAACATTTGTTGGTGACAATTACTAAGACTATCAAAGTGATAAATGTTAGTATTTTATCGTATATCTTTAAAAGCTTCACAATGTATTGGTACAAATCATACTATTTTAAGGCCACACAATGTCCTAAACATTTCAAAAAGAATTTTTTGACATTTTCTTGTGGCCCATATCACTGAGAAGCTTGCCACTAAATTTCAGATCTGGTAACAAATTAGTTTTAAAGATATTTGAAGAGCTTAGGTTTTGGTTTCAGTTTCATTTTAAAGCAGTTATCCACTCTTAAATTAAATTAAAAATATTTTTGAGCTCAATCAACTCTTGCAGTGTGAAATGGTTAATTATTTCAGTTCTCATTACTAAAAGCATTTCTGCTTGATTATGTTTTGAATTCTCATAGTTACGTAAGATTGTTTTCAAGGCTAATTTTTGTTTTAAAAATAGTTTATATAACTTGGAAGCTTTATCATTAATTTTTTCTTGTTGGCCCAAATGTTCTCAGGTTGCTGTGAGAAACAATATTTCGAAGAGGTGGAACACTAATTGAAAATAATGTATCTAAAAATCGCTCTCAGCTAATACTGAAATTAGACTTTTGAACTCTCAATTCAAGTATATTGCAGATAAAACTGAATATTCACATGATGTACCTAACTACATGATAATATATTGTAGTATTATATTTTAGTACTTTAAAGTTGTGCAATAAAATTCAAACTTGCTAAACTGTGCCCCAATTTAAAACTGAAAAAAAGTTTTTTTTTACAAACCTGGTGATTTCTATATCTAAAATTAATATCATTATTTTATACATAAATACTTTGTATTTCAAACAGTGTTGGTTTAAGCTCATTTCACGCACTGGGTGCAGAAGAACTACAATCTTTAATAACAAATTCAATACAATTTTAAACTTGTCTTTGTGTAAAGTGCCTATAACATGTTGATCTACTTTTTAAAAATTATTATACAATATTAAGAGAATGTTTCATCAGGAAAGGTGCAATAATTTTCAGAAATTCAATTTAATTATCTTCAGCTTTAAATATATTTTTCTTCTTATTGAATTACATATAATTTATAAAAATAGTATAATTTATCTTTAAACAATAGATGGCTCCAAAATACAAGTTCTATTAGCATATTGGATTGAGTTAATATGAAAGTTATTGAAAAAAATAAATATTTATCCATTGATGAAAATGAATTTAATTTTTACAACACAATGAATTGCAAATAAGATAGAAAAAATTCAATACAACATATATATATAAATGAATAGTTGCATAAAATTTCCATTCGCAATTTCTACTGGTTATGTATCTTGACCAGGTATTGTATGTTTAATGCATGCAAACTAAAAACTTATTTGGAGAAATGTATTGACATTTCATTATTTTGTTATCACTAATATGTGTCTAAAGTATCTTTTTATGTATATTTATACTTCAAAAAAAATGGAAGATAAAAAAACATCAGAGAGAGAGCGGGAATAAAAGATTCAGAATTCTCACTCTGAAGTTTAACGTATGAAAATGTATTATTAAAGATTAAAATTATTATTATGTATCAACGTTACCAAAGTTTATCATGAATAAAATGAGTTCCATTCTAATCAAAATCACAGTTTCTACTACTTATAAACAAGATAATTAACTAATAATAGCATTAGTTTACCAGGGAAAATCCTAAATTTCAAGAAACTTTTCAGTTTCCCAAATTGTACTTGAGAAAAATATTAAATTACTTCAAAGTTGTCAAAGAAATGCTAAATCAGTACTCATACCACTCCAAAATTTGGAACTTATGTATCAAACTGTCAAATAATTTTTTCAAGCTATACATCAAGAACTTTAAAAATTTATATTATTATTATTACTGCATTCAAACATGAGCAGGAACAGTTCCAGTTATTGGCTGTATATTGCAACAACATCCCACAGAATCAAATGCCTATACATAAAAGTAGGTAAGAAAAGCCGGTTCTGCGGTAAAGGCGCAGGCACAGGCGCAGGCGCAGAGTTGAGTTGTTTTCCTCCTGTGGAGGCACAGGCGCAGGCGCAGAGTTGAGTTGTTTTCCTCCTGTGGAGGCACAGGCGCAGGCGCAGAGTTGAGTTGTTTTCCTCCTGTGGAGGCACAGGCGCAGGCGCGGAGTTGTTTCCCTTCTGTGGATGCTGCGTGGAGTTGAGTTGTTTCCCTCCTGCTATGGTTTTGGTTTTCGAGTTGATGGGGGGAGTTGAGTTGTTTTCACCTGCTGTTGAGTTGTTTCCCTCCTGCTGCTAAGTTGAGTTGTTTTTTTAAATGTGTAAAAAAAGTTTATTGAAATGTTTAAAGTGCTCATGGCGCCACCTATTGGTTAAACTATACACTAATTATTAGATTTTAAAATGATTGAAAAAATAACGCTCAAATAAAAAAAATAATAATAAATCCAGATTCAAACTCACAGCCCCAGAACAAAATGTCTCCATAGGACAATAGTTTTTCAGTTACGCTAACCATTGTCCTATGAAGGCATGCAGACCTGAAGAAAACTTAGGTTTATAATCTCATGAATTTAATTTTGCAGGCGAAGCAGATGGCGACATTTTCTTAATTAAAATGAAATAAAAAAAATATTTCACTTATATTATTTTAATAATTTGTAAATTTTAATGCGGTATAATGATTACACATACACAGTAAAAATGTGACGTAGAATACTCGTAATCAGCGTGTGAACGGTTTACGATTGAACTTGTCTTATCTTGTCTGATCTTGATTCTACAAGACGGCGACTGAATTCTACGTCAGAAATTATCTCAATGCTTAGAGCGGATGGATACATTGTTGGCTTTAAAAAAGTTTATTTTTATAAATCTGAAGCAAAAAAAAATGCTTTTTTTTTATAAATATGGTTATATTGTTAATTTTATTCATACTGCTTTCTAGTTTAATTTATGTTGAAATAGTTTCATTTTAAAAGATAAATATCAGTATACATCTTTCAAACAAATTATCTAAGTATGTTAAGCATAAGTGATATTTTAAATATATTTTGTATAAAAGAAAGGAAAAATTTATGTTTATGTGTTTAAAGCAAACTCTTTGCCTTTTCCAAAGAGTATAAATTGTATAACTATTCATTGCAATAACCATTTAGTTAAAATATTTTTTAATTGAATAGAAATAAAAAAAATATTTATTATACATTGTTTTAATAACAAATTGTAAATTTTAATTCGGTATAATGATTACACATACACAGCAAAGATACAAAGTAAATTGTTTATTCAGAAATCAACATCTTGTATTGCGTTTTACATTACAATTGTATATATATATATATATATATATATATATATATATATATACATTACAGGAGAACAACAAATTATAAAATTGATTTCAGTATAAGGATTACACAAAAAGATACAAAGTAAGTTGTTTATTTACAAAAGCAGCATTCCATTTCACATTACAATCTTTTATTTACATTACAAAAATCACATTATTGTGTCATCATTGGATTTTATGTCTTACTGCTCATCGAATAGGTCTAAATTCATCAATGACCAATGTCCATGGGCAAGCGTAGTAATGCCATCATCATTAATAAACCTTTTGTCATCTTTATAGGACAGAGCAAGTTTGTTTTGCTTTATGGAGTGTATTGAATGAAATTTGGATCTAATTAAGTTCATGTCAACATATTTTAATTTTTGATTAAAAAGACAGGCTTTGTAGTCCTCAAATGTTATTTTATTTTTTATAGTTTGTTTTTTAATTCCTTTTAACCGCTTTTCAATCTTATGGTTTGTTTTGTAGGCATACATTTTCGATTTTAATCCTACATATTCTGTCATAATATTTCCCTTGTTTTCATCCTTCATTTTCCCGATGACTTTTTTGTTCACTAGAGGTAAATTGTAAATGTTGTTTTTATCATAATCTGAAGTATCATATAAGTTAATATCATTTTTCATGTCACTGTAAAAATCATCAGTTTTTATTTCATAGATAAAGGAATCGGTGTCTGTATACATGAGCCTTACTTTCGAGTCGTAACGGTGCTTCATGTACTCATAGTGAAAAGAATACATTAGAACTTTTGATAAGTCTAAAATTACCATTCCTACCTGTATTGGTTTCAAAAATTTGATTTGGGTTTTTTTTAGATGGACGGCCATTAAGTTTTCAGAAAATATTGTGCGTCGATTAAAATTTGATTTCGCTATTAACTTTCGAGCCTGCTCTTCTGTTGAGCATAAACGTATATCTACTCTTCTTCTTACATTTTCCATCGTTTTCCCGAATATGCTGTTATTCATTAGTTTGTAATAATCCTTCTGAAAGTCATTTACAGCTTTAGTTCTTAATTTAGTATTATAATCTATGTAATTTTTAAGCCAAGGAGATTGAAAAAATTTTAAAACTCGATGAGTTTTTTTCAAGACTAACCCTAATTTTAAATATAGCTTTAAATTAGAATAATGGAGAACATATTTTGTTTTGGATTCCAAAGTAGTTAAAAGTCTAGGTTCTTTACAATTAGGTGGGGGCTTATTTTCAGGGGCAAGGGGAAAGTCTGAATGTTTGTCATGCAAATCGGAGGGATATTCAAGATCTACTTCCAAGATGTAACCTACATCGGATTCATCTGATAAATTTAAAATATCCTGTTCGGTTAAATTTTTATCACTCCAAACAAAATCTTTTAAGGGTAGATATTTACTCATTGCATAACCGTACAAATTATTTGCGTCAAGGTACATTAAATATTTTATCTCATCATCTGGGTTAAAATTAGACATATATTTGTTGTTAGCTATAGCATAACGATTGCAGCACTGACTTATACCTCCTCTTACACCCTTTTCTATAAAAAGAAGCATGTCGTAATCAGTGAACAGTTCGATAGCTACTTTAGTATGTAATAACATAGCATCCCATGATAAAGCTGGGGTGGTAAAATACCAACAGGGGTCAAGTTTATAAGTTTGCATGCATATTTTCCGAAAGTTTTCAAAGATATCTGTTAACAATAGGACATCTGTTTTTACATATAGATCACAGTATTCACCAAGATTATTTAAATGAAATTCATTAAATACTTTACATGCATGATTATAATCCTCTACACTTATAGGCTCCTCATTTAGTTTATTGTAAAATTTGCTAATAGGTGGTAAACAAGAATCTTTACACTTTTCAAAACTATCAAAATAATCATACGGAAAAACTCCTTTTCTTAAAAGTAAATCTATTTTTTCTGAATCAAAATAATGTTTCATATATTTAAATTCATCTTTTTTTAGTGTTTTTATCAAATTTTCCAAACTAGAAGACATGAATTTGAAAGAATCTAAAAACCTTAACTGAAAATCATTTGAAATATTTTTACTGAAGGAAATATATTTTTCTTCGGTGTTCGGAATTAAATTAATTTGTTTTTTATCGTATCCTAACTCCTTAATAAAAATATGGGCGTCATACCCAGAAAGATTATGGAAGAAAACAGGCAAAAATTTAGGGGTTTTCATTGCTAAATTACAACTATTACAACAAGGGCCATTAAATTTTTGAGTCACATGGTTATGATCCTAACCTTGATATTGTTTTCGCGAAAGGTTTGATCACAAACATAACAATTTTTAGCATTATCATACAATTGCTTTTCTGATTCAGTAAGAGGTAATAATGGTTTTAGTTTTTTATAAATATTATCCATTTCTATTGCATCTTTTTCTAACTTTTCAATAAAAATTTTTGGGGCATCAATACCTCTATATACTACTGGATCTTTATAATAACCCCTTGATAACTGATAAAATAACAAAAACCTATCGGGACATGTTTTTCATAAATATTAGTAAATGAAAAGTTTGGATTAGGACCACAAGTATCAGTTTTCCTAGTTACACACTCGAAATCCGCATATACAACAAAGGGTATTTTTAAACAATGTTGAAAATTTTTAAATTTTAAAAACTTACTAGTTTCTGACGGCATTACTACTCTTGCAGGACTTTTATGTATACACATCTCATTGTGCTGAAGAAGTTTGTATTCTGTTTGCAAAGCACTTAAACATCTTTTACATATAAATGTTTTATGATGATGTTTTGAGAGTTGTTTGGAAACAAGTCGAGATAAGCTTTTAATGAAACAATAATGTCCAAACTCTCCATTTTTTACGTAAAGCAAATCTATATGTTTATCACACACTATATCACTGATGAGGAGAGGAAATATTTTTAAATCTTCTTCAAAAGAATAAATATTTATTCCTATATCGTTCATTTTTGAAAATCTTTTCACCTCGTTAAGCGGTGTTGGAAAGGATATTCCATCAAAGTTCAACTTATTTATGTGGGGGACATAACTTGACGTTTTGTTGAGGTTGCTGGTGTTGGGGTAAAGAGCTGCGAGAATAGACCACATGAAGCACTGAGAGTCCTCATTATTGATGACATTGATGATTGCCTTAGTTTCAGCGATCTGCTTCGGCACCTCGATGAAGGATGATGAACCTCTGAATGGAGAATAACGGTTTGTGCGGACTTCGAGTCTTAAGATTTCGTCCAGTGTCCAGCCCGAGTCTTTACCCTCGAAATCCTCACTTTCTTTCACTATTTTCTCAGACATGTTGTCATAAAGGCTGGCGAGATTAGTTCCTTGTAATACTTCATTATTCGGCGTTTTAAATTCAACGTTTTTTATCATTTTTCCGGCATCTGTCGCTTTCGAGTAAATGCAATGAACCCATTTACTCACTTTCAAGGATTTGTAAGTTTTGAGTTCATTGTGAAAAATTAAGAGTGTCTCTTCTTTTCTCAAGAGTAGAAACTCTTTTATCCCCAGTGAACTATCGTTATTATGGAGATCAAATGTTTTATAAGCTTTTTGAAAAGCACTCTCTCTTTCTTTTGGTGGTAAGGAGATATTTTCAGGAACAGCAGCAGAATGTTCTGGGACAGCTGTAGAATTTTCAGGAACGGCCGTAAAGGTTTCAGGAACTGCATCAGAATGTTCTGGGGAAGTCGTAGAGTTTTCAGGAACAGCCGTAGAGTTTTCAGCAGATGTGGACAACTGTGTTTTCTTTTTCCTATTTGAAACAGACAAATCCACTCTCTTTCTTTTTCCCGCTTCATTCTCCAACTTTCTTTCGCAGCTTTTATTTTTCAAATGATTCAATAAGTTGTCTTTACGGGTAAAGGATGTATCACAAAACTCACATACAATTTTCTCTGTTGAATGCACAGAGTCAATGTGTCGTTTTAAATCACTTTGCCGAACGAAGTTTTTTCCACAAATATTGCAAGTAGACATAATGAAGCCGTAGAAATTTTAGAACGTTGCTACTCACTACTAAATCTTCAAACAAATTTTGTGTTCTGCTACACTGTGACGATCAGGCACTGTACATATATTCGACGGAGCGAATGGGCTATTTGAAACATGTTATCAACGCGGTCTCCTTTTAAACTCCTGGGGGTGGATAGTACACGCCCCTCATCACTTCTCATTGGTTGGCGCAGTGGAAATCTGCACACGTCACGCTCCGACCCCTTACCACCCGCCGTTTTCCGAGGCGTCAGTCTACAAAGTCAGACAGGGTATGTGAATAGATCAGCAGGGGGGTTTCGTCCTGCCCATTCAAACCACAGACCCACTGACGTCGAGACGAAACAATGAAAACCACGTGTTTTGCCTCCAAGCTGCTCTAATCCATCAAACTAGACATAAATAGGGGATCAATGCTACCTTGTTACAATACTATGAGAAAATACTGTACTGAATGGTCTCACTTTTATCTGATAATGAATCAAAACTTGAAAATGCAGGATACAACATAATATGATTATGGACAGGGATAAGAATTTATGAATTTTCTTTTTGTTATCACGCAAAATAAAATTTATAGAATTAACTGTCTCGTAGTATAAATAGCAGCAGCATTGATAAAAATTATTAGTTTAATCATGGATTCTCTCAAATTGGTTCATCCATTTACTTTAATCTTGGCTGGACCATCTGGTAGCGGTAAAAGTCAGTTCGTTAAAAAATTAATTGAAAATAAAATGATTAAACCTTTTCCTAAAAAAATAGTTTGGTGTTATGGGGTTTATCAAAAGTTATATGAAGAAATGTCGAATATTTCCTTTCATGAAGGTATTCCATCTAATGTGCACCAGTATTCGGATGCGTTAATTGTTATAGATGATCTTATGGGCGAGTTAGGGAATGATCCCCAATTAACAAAATTATTTGTAAAATATTCACATCACAGAAATTTGAGTATAATTTTTGTGGTACAGAATATTTTTCATAAAGGGAAAGAAATTAGAGAAATTTCCTTAAACGCTCATTATCTTGTATTATTTAAGAATCGAAGAGATCAATCCCAAATTACACATTTAGGGCGCCAATTATATCCTCGTAAAGTGAAATTTTTTCAAGAATGTTACACAGATACCACATCAAAGCCGTACGGATACTTACTTATTGATTTAAAACCTGAAACTGATGAATCCTTGCGTGTGCGCACAGGTATGTTTCCTGGAGATGTTTTTTATGTATATCAACCTCGATAACCCATTACTTTGAAACAAATAAATAGATTCAAATTGTTAGATGAATATTCATTAGTTCGCAAGATGCCAGTGTGTTCTGAACAAACTTTAGAGCTCTTAAAATTAATTTCTAAAACAAAAAACTCAAAATCTATTTTGAAAAAGTGTTCAAAGAAAGAAATAAAAACTTTGTGTGAGTGCGTGCTGAATGTTTTATGTGGTAACATATCGTTGACTAAAATTAAAAAAAATCGCTTATCTCCCTATAAAGAAAGCTTAAGAAAGCTTTCTAACAAAAAAACACCTCTTTACGAGAAAAAGAAAATTTTAATTCAAAAAGGAGAAGGATTCCTATCTATTTTATTACCAGCAGCTATTTCCGTTATCAGCTCTTTAATTCAAAATGGAATTTAGCAAAAAATTTGTACTGGTACCCGAAGAAAGAGCTCAAGTAGCGGAACACTTATCGGAACTTGATCAACGTATGAAAAACATTCTCCATAATAAGGATTTAACTGAAGAAGAAAAAGCAATACTCTATCTACAAGTTTTACAAAAATATACACATTTTTCTGTTGAAAATCGAAAAGAGTCCGAATCAATTCCAACTGAAACATCTGTATCGGAAAATCAAGAAATGGAATCATTAAACGAAAATCTAAAAGGTTCAATAGTGAAGACAGAGAAAGGGCAGAATGTGAAGACAGAAAAAGGAGTGTTAGAGGATAAAATTTTTAGAATTGTTCCACCTAGGTATAAAGAAAAAGCAAAAGATATTTTCCAGTTTTTAAAGCTTCAAGAATCTTTCAGTTGGAATTCTGATGGTGAAATTATTTACAAAAATACTGTTATTCCAGGAAGTAATATTGTATTCCTCGTAAATGATTTTCTACGGAACCGAAAATCGGCACCTGAAGGAAGATATGTATTTTTAAGTGCTTTGAATGATGTAAATTTACCGAAACATCTAGATGTAAATAAAAAATTGTATAAGAATAACAAAATTATCAAAAAACCAATAATGTATGCTCGCAGAAATGCATGGTTGAAACTTTGAAATAAATGATAATCATTTGATTTAAAAAAAAATGTCTCTTTATGATTTGAACAGTTTTCTTTTGCAGGTGAAAATATACTTATTTAATAAAATTTAAAAGTTTCAAATAGATGATAATTAAATAAAATTATATTAATTTTTTGAGAAAAAGAAATTTATCATAGAAAAAAAAATATTAATTTTTTAGGGAACAAAAATATTTTATCATAGAAAAAAATATTAATTTTTTGAGGGGAAAATTATTATAAAGATTATATTAATTTTTTTTGAGAAAAAAAAATTTATCATAGAAAAAAAATATTAATTTTTTTAGGGAAAAATAAAAGAATATAATAGAAAAAAATAAAAGACACAAATATTTAGTTTCATTCCATTTTTTTTATTTTTTTATTTTCTAAACACAAATCTTACACCATATCGCTTCTTTACAAATTGATACATAATAAAATCATTTATATACAATTGATTTAAAATATAATGCATAGAATAGCCTTGGCTGCGTTTGAATAAAAAGTAAATACAGTATTGTCCACAAACATTGGATGTTGGTGATTGAAACACTTTGGAATTCCATAATACATCTAAATAGGTAGTAGTACTAATGTTATAGAATGCAGGAGGTTGTCCAAACGAGTCATAAAATTCTAATTCTCTTTTATCATTCACAAATAATGCTAACCAGTGGGTTCCAGGCTGCGATGAGTCATCAGAATTTACAATAGCACACATGTTTTCTTGCAGAGGAGGGATTGTATCTCTAGAATAAACACCTTGGAAATAGGGGGACGTGGCCTTCTCTTGAGATAAGACTGTAAACAGTTGCATTCCATCCATTCTTTAATTTCCGAAATCATACAAGATATTTCTCGATTTGTTTATTTCGATTAAATTTTCAAACTCGGCGAAAACGATAACACATACGGTTTGTTCTAAAGATTTGCTGAATTTTAGTTCTAATCGCAAATTGCTATGTTTTATCAAACTTAAATGTTCTCCTGAGGAACATAAATCTGGTGAGAGGTTAAATCCAAATAATGTATTTGAATCTTTATATTCTTTTCTAGAAATAAATATACCTCTGTCTTGACCCATTCGATCTGTCCCAACGAATAGAGTTTGATAGGCACGTATGTATTGATCTTTAGAAAAATCGAGTTCTAATGGATTGTGAGGCACCGGTTGTCCATCCACATACACTCCAACAAAATTTAAATTAAAATGTTTAAACTCATAGGGAGATTTTGAAAATGCGCCGTGAAAAGCTTCATTATCAACACATCCTACAAAAACTTTTTTCGGCATTTGGCCTGAAAATATGTTATCTTGAATAAAAGACATGCTTCCTTTAGGAATCGAATACACTTTGCACAGAACTCGGTTAATGGGATATTTTGCACTTGTTTTTTCCAGCGCTTTCGCATGACCAAGAATAACTCCAGGATTCACGCGAACTTTTCGTATGAATAAAGAAACATGATCCAAAACAACTTTAAATCCTACAGATCCTTGCAAACAAAATTCGGGTTTGCTTCGTATTAATTTTATTTTTAAATCCACTAAATTGAGTAAAAGACGATCTTGATGAAATAAATCTGAATGTATGCAACCAATCATGTCTACAGTTGCACTTTCTTTAAAAAATTCAGTTCTTTTCTTGAGACCATCATCAGAATCCTTGTAAAATAGTTCAGCCGTTAATTGGGAAGTTTTGCTGTCGTATCCATGGTTTAAGAGAGTTTCAATATAAGATCGGTAGGGATATGTATTACTGGAATTGGAAACCACGCGATCATTTAAGGATACATCTACTTGAGAAAATAATGAATGTAGAAATAAATTCACAGGTCCTATAGTATCATCTTTAGTAATAGGTGTATTGTCCACTTTTACTATTTTCGCTTTTACATATAATTGTGTTTGACTGAGATCTATGTAATCTTCTGCACTTCCAGAAATGTGAAATTCTACAGGTGCGTTATCGAAAACGTTAGAAAGAGGGTGAAATTGTTTCCACTGCCCATCTTGAATAACTGTTTGAGTACCGGGTAAGTTGAAAAGTTCCAATTCAGATTTAACACATTCAGGAGAATCTTTGAGAATAAATGCCATTTTTACGAATCGAAAATATCGCGTACACTCACTTTACGTGCTTTGGATGAAATGAATTTTTTCTGTTTCTTACACTTTCTTTTATACTGTCCTTTCCCCACCATAGATTGAACTCTATCAATAGCTTTCTGAGCTAATTTTTTCCCACTTTCTCTGCTTCTTGTTTTTACGGCTTCTTTAAATTTTTCTCCTGACAATACATCAGAGGCAACACGACTCCCTGTCCTTAATACTTCTTTTCCAATAGTTTTACCTCCTTTTACTAAAAAAGGTAAGGCCGCTCTAAACAATCGGCGAAATATTCCTCCGATTCCATAACCCTTTTGAAAACTAATGCCCTTGTAATGAGTCAGACCCGAGCCGATCTGACCTGCATAATGGTCCTCAAATCTTTTAGTACAGCAAACGTATGGTAAGCTCATCTTGGCGCTTTTATCTTCAAATGAGGGTATGAGAAAAGCACTGCTTTATTTATAGTATTTGTCTCATGCGAAAATGAAGCACTATGATCACTTTACCTCTTTCAAAGGGAACAAAATCACCTGAATTGAGTCTCAGTTCAGCTTGAATCGTCTGAAACGAGTGTCTCACTAAAGGTAAGTATTGAGGTCTATCATAATATTGACTAATCGTTTCCCCGTCTTCACCTTTAGTTCGAACGATTCGTAATAAAGGAGCTTGTGTATCTCCCACAATTTGAGGTGAAATTAGATCCGAGTAAACGTAAAAAACCGAAAAATTAGACCATGCATCAGCAACGAATTCGCTTTTCATATTACCCGTTATGATTGCATTGCGTTTGAACCCTAACAATTCTCCTAAGTTCTCTAAATGAAGACTGCTACCTCGAATCGCATTCATTTTCACCCGTTTCGATGCTTTATTGTAAGTTATTGTGAACCGACTAGGATTTTTTGGTAAAGCAAGCTGTATGGCTGATATAATATCAAACATTGTTTCA